>AYEL01069722.1:0-93644 GCA_000484575.1 Olivierus martensii
CGAGGCAGTAATTGAGGCAGAAGGGAATTACATCGAGTAATTTTAATCTAAAGGGATCCAAAATTAATGTGCAAATGATAATTTTGATAATTTTATTCTTTTTGTTAAATAAAATTTTGTTTAATTAAATTGTTTATTTTGTCCGGATTTAGCTGGCACACCCTGTATATATATATCACTTTTTTTCTTAATATTAATTAGTCACTAAGACTAAGCAAATAAGCACTAAGACTTCTCAAATAAACACAAATATTAATAATTAAATCTTTTAGCAACCAAACACTTTATTGTAAGAAATATTTTCAATGCACTAAGCACTTTCCTTAGCTTCAAATACAAACTTGTTTTGAAATTGAAAAAAAAAAGAGCCTATTGTGTTGTAAACATTTCTTACAATAAAATATTTAACTGCTAAAAGGCTTAATTATTAATATTTATTTAATTTATTGTTAAGTATGTTTTGATTCTAAGTCAAGATAAATGTAGGTTTTTTTCTTCCTACATAGGATCATTTGTTGACCCATATAGTATGTGCGATCAGTGACTATACTTGAAATATGTGATATTATCTATATATATGAAATGTGATAGTTTAAAATAGCAAGTGATTATATTAAATATGAAAATTAATATTTATATTGTTCAACATATTACAAAGGAGGTTTAAGATAAAGCAGAATTAGAAATAACTGACCTAGTGAGTGGATTTTTGGAATACAGCTCATAATTATATTCTACAAGAAAGTTATTAATGTTGATTAAATTTTGTACATTTTTAAAATTTGAATTCACTATGAATGTGGTATATTGTTAAAGAGCTTATTTGCAAATTAATTAATTCAGATTCACTGCTATATTAGCTGTGTGTGTTTGTGTTTTAAATAAAATTTTGGTTTTGCAGTAAGATAAACTAAGTCCTATATAGTTATTTCTGTGTATAAAGAAATAATAGAGAATTATGGATATCAGACAAATGAAGCCCATAAAAAAGACATGCTAAAAATCTATATTCCTAAGACTAGAATCAAAATAATTAATACAAAATAATAAATTAAGTTCAAGAATTCAAATATATTAGAAATGATATTGAGAAGAAAACTAACTATAATGTTGCATTCTATATGAATACAATGATCCTCTGCATTTCATAAAACAATAAAGATACCTCTTTATTGTAGAAATCTTTGCTGTTTTCTGCAAAAAAGCAGGCATATTTTAATAATAATGATTAAAACAGAGAATAGAATCTTCCTTTATAATGAGGATTTAAACAAAGACAAAGAATATTAGTCATTTTTTATTTACAATGTAATCAATTTATAACCACTCATACAACAATGATATAATAGATGAATTCTGTGATTGATCAATGCAGTTTACATACTTATGAGTACATGCACAATGGTCTGATGTACCAAAAGTATTTATTTAATATCTGATTTCTTTGGTTTTGTGTTCATTCAAATTTGTTATAATAATGTATAATGTAATAAGAAATATTGACATTGGGCAATCCATAAATTTAGGACATTTCCAATTTCTGATTACCTTGACTTATGACTTTGGTATTCAAATTGAACCTCTCTGTAAGTCTAGGACTACCTCACATCGGCATAATAGAATAGAACCTTAAAAAAAGAGAATTCAAGAATATGAAGCAGACAATAGGAAAGGGAACTTAATCTGCTCTAGCAAGAAGAGTTCATGAGTATTTATGTTATCATCATCAAATAGAAAAAAGAAAGATTTTAATATCCTATAAGAAACTCAATGAAAAAAGATGCAGTACTGATAAAAAAAAAAAGAATAAAGAAATTGATGTAATACAGATAGAAGATACATTAATGTATCATTAATGACCAATTCCTTGACAACTTTGATTTACTACTAACAAAGAAGGAAAGATATAACAAAATGTTTACCTGTTGTTAATGATTTTTATATTTCTTACTGTCCATATAGAATAAATGCACTTACTTCTATATAACAATATTATTTGAGCATTTTATTAAACTGTATATAATAATGTATTTATATTATATTAGATTGAAATTTTAACATGTAAATTAATGGTAGAGATGTTGTTATAAATTTTAATAAGCTTTCCACTATTTTAAAAATTATTTCTCTGTTACAATATCTGTCATTTATCCTCTCATTAACCTTTTCCATGAAACATTTAAACATGAGATATAACTGATAAACTATGTCAAAAAATTGTCAATAGGCTAGTAAGATATTCTGATAAGGATGTTAAATTTATTATATGATTTACACAATGGTGATATCCATCATCATATTTTTATTAAATTATAATTTCAGTTAAATGTTTTTCTGTTTTACAACTGTTATAAAAAATAAATATATTTAAAAGATTTGCAAAATAAAATATCTCATCTAAAAGTAATCTTATTTTTTCATATAATTTGTTGTTGTATTTGAAAAAAGGAAATTAAGGGGAAAAATTTTTCTTTTAACTCTCTACAGAAGCAGCATTTAAAGTTAAAAAAGAGAAAACTAAAAATGCACAAAGAAAATTTTAATACAACTTATAAAACAGATATTCAATCAGCACATAATGATAGTATAAAGCACAATAATTCTGTCTCCTGGAATGAGCAAATAAAATAATTACATATATTTGATAATTATTCAGAATATCTAGAATTACTCAAACTTTATCTAAAATAATGGAATCATTATATCTGCATTGGACAAAATGCTTTATTCAGAATTACTGCAGTTAGTTAATATATATTATATTTTCTAGTAAATTAATATGGTATATATTATCAATGAAAGAAATCTAAAAAATAACAGTGCATTATCTAATTATTATTTTGACATCTAAAGAATTGAAATTTTATGATGTGTTATCTATGATGTGTATTGTTATTGAGAAAATTATATTTTCACAATAATTTGTTTGAAATAGTAATAAAATCATTATTATAAGTATCAATTACAGTTTAAAATTGCATCTTATAATATGGCTCATCAGAAAATATTTTGTAAATCTACTTGATATTAAAAATGATGGAATATAATCCAGCATTAGTTTCAAAAATTCATATATAAGGAGATTCTATTTTTTGCCAATATTTCTTTTAATATTTTTTTTTATATAAAAAATAGTACCAAATTTCCTAAGTATTAATTCTGACTCATTGACTTCCATCCCTCTGACTAATCCCATTATTGATGATGGCTAGCCCCTAGAATGCTGGAATGATTGTTTTTGAGATTCTTAATGCATCTCTGGTATTTATAAAATAATTTATTTGAAACTTTCAATTTTTATATATTTTCATTATTTAATAGTTATACAAAAGTTAAATTTTTGGAAATATAAAATTTTAAGCTTTCATAACACTTTTAATTACTCTTTAACAGTTTAAAAAAAAATACTTTAATGAGCCATTGATTAGGAACATTTTACACAAGAACAATAAAATATTATAGATCGGAAGAGCCATAACAAATATATTAATATTGATTGATAAAACAGTCTGCTATCATTTTGTTTAAAATTATTGAAGAGTTTTTGAAATTTTGCAAAATTTGTAAATGAAATTTCACTTTGGGATAAGTACAAATGTTTGCAACTCGAAAAGCTCCTGTATTTATTTTTTCCTTTAATTAGTGATCAGTAACTTCCATTTTATTTCATTTGATGAGTGTCTTAGTAAAGATGGACTATGTTAGTGTGGTCTCTTTCTATTTGTTTTAACATCATTCTTAAGCTGTCATATTCTCTTCCTACTAATCCAAATATAATATTTCATAACATTGTTTATTGTCTGAGAGTGATATCTTAATTGCTGTATCTCTTATAATGGAGACTCTTTTCCTTGTTATTTCATATAAGTTGAATACTGTCTTTCTTCAGTGCCTCTCTTTTCAGTAAATTGGCATTTATAAATTATGCTGATTTCATATCTAAATTTTACTATATATTAAGTAATTTGGTAGACTGTAAAATTCTTGTTTTTCTCTTCTTAGATTTGTGCTTTGCTCATAATAAATAATATTATACTTGATAAAATTAGTGGTTTTATATCTCCTGATATGTTTATTTTAGATTCTATTACTGATCTTATCAGCAGTTTATTGAAATTATCACTACTGTATCCATATTGAAAATATTGGTTTTTTTTCAAAATTTAATCATTATCTAGCCAATTTTCTATTTAAAATACTCTCTAAGCTTTTAGTTTTATACTTTTTCTTTTATTAATTTAAATTTATATTATTAATGCATAAATAATATTTCATTGTTTTTTAATGTATAGAATTCTATTGTTCTTAAAGTTCAAAGTTCATAAAATAGCACTTAGAGCAGTATAAAAGTATAAATTCTATTATACAAAAACGTTTTCGATGCTATTAGTATCATCGTCAGTTGTGACGATGATACTAATAGCATCGAAAACGTTTTTGTATAATAGAATTTATACTTTTATACTGCTCTAAGTGCTATTTTATGAACTTTGAACTTTGAAACAGAAAGTTAAGCAGTTTATTATAGCTTCGATTACTCTATTGTTCTTATTTTATGACTGATGCGAAAGCTTAAATCTGAAAGTGTTTTTTGTGTTTGTTAAAGAATAATTAAAGATGCATGAAATTTATTTGATCTATCTAGATTAAATCATTAAGAAATAAAATTTTTGGCAAATTGCTGTCTTTTTGTTCTTATATAGAAAATTACTGAATAAATTTAAAATGTGTTTATTTTATTAGAAAAGAGGTTTTTTAGAGTTTTATTTAATTTTTTTCATTATAATTTAAATAAATTTTATCATTCACTGCAATGCTGGCAGAAGTGGGTGTGCAGGTTGGGCACCACACAAAAGTGCTAAACTATAGGGGGCACCAAAAAATGATTGGAAAAAATTAATGACAAAAAAATTATTAATTTTTTTTAAAATAATTAATATTTTACATTAGGTTATAGAAACAAATTTTTAATTTCCAAAATTAAGAAAATATCACTAGCTTATAAATATTTAATACAAAAATCATATTGAAATTTAATAATGTAGTTTCGAAAACTAAATAATTTATTGCAGGAGAACGAAATCAGTTTCTGCCCACATTGGTTTCTGCACACTGAATGTGTCATTATTCAGAAGAAAATTGTGTTTTGGTGATAAGTAGCAATGTGCTGAAGCTGGATCTCCAGAACCAATAATTCAATTTATATGGACTAAAATAAAATATTATTAATAATTTTAAATTTATACTGTTTATTGTTATATTTGATCTTTTTTTAATATAGCTCATAGCTTACTTCAGTTTTTCTTGTTTATGCATTTAAGATCTGCTGAAGAATAAATTCCTTTTTCTCTATGAACTGATGATTTAGATTATCACCAGGAATATCTGATAAGAGGAATTTATCAGAAACTTTTTATCATAGTTAATTATTAAAATATCTTCATATTTATTTCAGATTTATAATAAATAATATTTTTTTAACAAAATTTAATTAAAAAACAATTGCTATATTTTCTGCTATGCATTAAAAAACATAAATTAATAAAAACACAACATAAATATGAAATACATAATGTTATTAGCACATATATCATTTTTACTTTCCAAAAAAAAATTCTGAAGTGGAGGATCAGCATATACACGGATAAAAAAAATCAACTTTTTTTGGCTGGAGAAATTAAAGTAATAAACAAAGCCATAACTTATTGAACGTCTCCTGAAGACAGGAAGGAAATTTTGCAATAATTCATTTAATACGATACCAGGTAAAATTTTATCTTACCCCAATGCGATCGAGCGCATCGCACCGCCGACTCCAACCTGCGTCTATATACCGTAATCAGATAGGCGACGCCACGCTGCCCGATACGATGTGATGCGAAAACTCGACAATCAATCAAGAATCTTACCTAGGATTCATATTTGAGTGAAAAAAATATATTTATTTTTCATTATTATTAATTAAGAATGTTTTAATTCATTTGCTAGTAATCAATTAATACTTATTATATTTAACTCATCAATGATTTAATTAAAATAGATTAAAAAGAAACTAAAGTTTAAAATAACAAAAAAGTAATAATTATTTAAAATCTGTGCTGAAAAATAACTTTAGCCTATCAAAAAAGTTCATTGTAAGCAAAATCAAAACTCTGAAATCACACACTTAACGTCTAGAAATCACATTGCACGTGTCATCCTAATGATGTATGACATCATTGTTTGGGTGATCCACTCATTTTAAATTATGATCAAAGATTTGATTGAATACCACAGTTGAATACATACTCAACTCAACTATAGGGAAAACGAAACTTTGAACGGTTTCTTGGGAGTTGTGTGACGTAGACATATTCTAATGGAATTTTTACTGTGATAATATAAACTTTTGTTAGAAAAGAAAACAGTTATTCAATAACAACAATAAAAAGAAAATATTTTTATGTAAATTATAAAAATTTATTACTATTCATTAACTTGATATTTTCTGAAGCTACGTCATCCTAACAATGTCATACACAGACATCCATCTCGCTTCGGAGTAAAATAAAATTTTACTTTACCTGTTGCGATCGAGGACATCACGCCGCCAAATCCAACCTGGATTTATATAGTGCATTAGATAGGCGACGCCGCACTGCCTGATGTGTCGCGACGCAGAAATTCTCGACAGTAATCCAAAGAATCTTATGTAGGCGCACTGCATTGGATGACTTTAGCTGGATTATTGTCAAGAATTTCTGTGTCACAGTGCATCAGGCAATGCGGCGTCACCTATCTAATGTAATTATACAAATGCAGGTTGGAGTCAGCGATGCAATGCGCTCGATCACTTCGGGTAAAGTAAAATTTTACCTTTTAAATTGATATATTGGTGGTTGTATTATAATAATTTATTTTATATGTATATATTTTATTAAAACTTTAAATATTTATTTTGGCAAATGGCATTATTATATCAGTAACTAAAAATCAAACATCACATAATTTATCGATTTCAAATTTTTATCGAATTTTAAGCGCGAAAGTCGGGGGTAGGCTTATACACGGATCAGCTTATATTCGAGTATATACGGTAAGTTGATTCTCAGTGAATAATCTATTAATTATTGAAAATATGAATGAAAAAATTACAATGAAGCAATGAATCTAATTATATTACAAATATTTGTGAAGTAGATGATCTAGAATGTCGAATGTGTAAAAAAAAAATGTAACTATATGAGTAAACTAAGTTAGGAATAAAGTAAGCTTTTTATAATGCAGAAAAATGAAATAGAAAAAGAAAGTTAAAAAAAAAAATAGTAGTAATAAACTTGTTATAAAATATTAAATATTGAGAAAAAGAGAAAATATATTAGCAAAAATTAATAAATTGATTGTTTAGTTTTATCACTGTTCCAATTTCAATCATTTTTAATAGATTTGAATTGATTCTCTAGTGAATCCCAATAGCACACATGAATTTCATTCATGAGATAATATTTATATAATATTATGTGAATGTTGACAGACTTAATTCATATACTTTTTCTTCTATTCTGGAATAGAAAGGGGCACAATCAAAAAAAAGAGAGAGAGAGAGTATTAATGAAGAAAATTGTTGAAGTAGAATTTTAGCTGTTAAATAAAAAAATTAAGCAAATTTAAATATTATATTAATAATTATTTTGTTATAATACAAAGAATCCCAAATTTATGACAATCTGTACTTACAACAGTGATTATTTATAACAAAAATCCATACTAAATGGTTGCCATCAATAATTTTGCAATAATGGCAAGTAGTTGTCAGGATAGAAACATGCTGTGTTTCCACAATTGAATGTGTGTTTAATTCCTGGTCCCATACCTCCAGACTTTTTCGTGTGATCTAGGTTTAGCCCATTCAGTCATATTCTTTATCTGATTGTGATTTTACTAAAGATGTGGGGGCAGTCTGTGATGTGAAATGTGCTATTGATTAGTATCTGATAAGAAGGAAAGTAGTGTATGATTCAATAGAAAACAATGAAGTCATGATATATTGTTTCCTATTGAATTATATCACTAACAAAAAATATCTAACCAAAAAACACTGAAGACATGTTTCTTAGTTAGATGTTTTCATTTCAGTTCAAGAATGTTTTCTAAAATGCTGCAGTGAAATCACATATAATACAATAATTTATGTGGATCCTAACCTGGATCCAACTTTGACCAGTTCAGATTTCATGCTTCAAAAATTTTCTTATTGAATCTACCCTATGAGTTGATTCACCTACTATAAAGTCCCACTGACTACTACAGAATGAGGGCTATTTATAGTTTGACATAGAATGAACTGCATTATGTAATAATCAGTCAATGATTGGAAAGTGATGTTAAAAAAATAATTGCATATTTTTGTTAGAAACTTGAATATACAAATATGCATTCATATATGCCATATGAACTTTGTTTTTATTGGTTAAAAACCATTTATTTATTTTTGTTTATATAAAATGTTGGCAGGCATGAAATGTTCATTTTCCTCATTTTATAGAATAAACAGCATTTATCTAAAATTACTATATTGTACTACTCTATAAAACATATTGAATATTCAGAGTTTTTGTAGTTGGGTAATCTGACTTCTATTTATAATGTCACGCATAGAGGAAATCTTGTTCTAAGTTATGATGGATTCAAATTACAAATGAAATTTTTGAATGCATTCCCTTTGTAAGTCAGCAACCCTGTAATAAATAATTTTTATGATTAAACTAAATTCATTATAACTAAATATTATTTACTAGACAAATAATCTCTAATGAATATTTTTAAAATTAAATAAAATTTAGTAATTCTGTTTAATTCCAAAAATATTCACTAGGGGTCATTTAGTTAATAAATAATATTTGGTTATATTCCCATAGTTGGTTTATGCTGTAATAAATTCATTTTATTTAACATAATAATTTTTATTATATAAAAATCTTTCATATTATTTTCAGCAAGTTTCTAAAGGAATTTATCATGATTATTATTAAAGAATAGAAAGTTTAAATAGTGTTAATGAAACATTTATTATACAAATGAAAAAGATCAATGGTAAAAATAAATTAAATGCTCAAATAAACTTAATAAATATGATCATTAAATATCAGATAAGTTTACAGAATTTTATAGCAAATTTACATGAATCTGTTTAATTATGATTGTTTTTACATTTAAAATAGTTGTTAAAAAATTGAGGAATTCATTTTATAAAATTTTTTCTGTTCTTTTAATCTGCATAATATAATATGAATGATTAAAATAATTATTTTTATTTATCTTTCATCTTTCTGCTTTTGCACAAATGTAAAACAGGTAATTCAAAAAATAGCTCAAGATTGCAGAGTACTAGTGTCAAAGTAATTTAACTATTACTTTGACTAGTGTTGAGTTATTTTTTGAATTATCTGTTTTATAATTATTTTTATAGTTATATAATCAAATCTTTTTTGCTTTCATACAAAAGTAGTAGAGATAACAAGTTTTATAATTCTTTCTCTGTCACTAATGCTTTCTGATAATATTGTATCATCATTTTTAAATAATTTATTAGTTATATATATGCGATTTGATATTAAAATTTTCAATTCAGGTTATAAATAAATACAAAAAGCAAGTTAAAATATTTAAAAATCAATAAATTAAAGAAAAAGATTAAAAAAATTAGGTTTTTTTAATATATTTAGCCCTATAAAAATTGAGTATTTGAAAACTTAAATCATATAATAAATTATTTCTTATAAAAAATATATATTTGATCAAAAATTCAGTGTTAATAAATTTAGTTTATAATTAAAAATAAATTAACAAAAAAAAAATTGTTCTATAAACAGATAATATAAATTTAACATCAAAAAAAACAATATATATATTTATGTTAGGTTAATATTATTTATTATTTACCTAAGCCACGAAAGGGCCACACATTCACACAAAATGTGAAGAGGAGTTTCCTCCTCATACTGACATCTTCTACACAAAGGGCTATCAGCAAGCCCAATCAAGTGAAGATGTCTTCTAAGATGACAGTGCCCTGTAAGAAGCCCTGTAACAATCCTCACTTCATTTTTATTCAGAGAAAGCAACTCTCTGGTTCGCTGAGCACAGCAACCCAAAATGAGAGCCTTCGCCTGTCAAAGACCAGAAGTAGACCTCCAGAAAGCATGATGCTGAGTCGCCAACTAGTCCCTGACAACCTGCCCAAAGACATCCGAACCAATACCCAGGATAGGCTCAGGTCCAAAAAAGAGGCGAGAAGCCCCTTCCCTGGCAAGCTTATCAGTGTAATTAATTATTTTATGTAAAATTGTGATTAAGTTAAAATTGTAACATTTTATCTCTTTTAAAAATTGTAAATGAGAAGTTGCTATAGCGACAGTGTTAATATCATACAAAAAATCAAAGACGTTCTATGGAACTTCGGTTACTGTTCGGAAATTCTTGTTATGGCTGATGAGGATTATAATTTAATCGAAAGCGCTTCTAATGCATTGTATAATATTTAACATTAAAATATTTATAGTGTTTCCTGCCTTAGAGCTGTTTATTATTAATTGGGTATAAAAAATAGGCAGTGTAAGAACTGAATTAATTTACAGTATAAATATAATGAAATCATGTTCATGCTACATTTTTAAATAAATTAATTAATCTTCCTGTATTCAAGTTTAAAGATTTTATTTATATTTTAAATACAGTATTATATATCCTATTTACAATGTTTACATATTGTGTACATAAATATGCACAGTTTGTAATATTGTGCATATTCATGTACACAATATGTAAGCATTTTTATGGCTTATTTGAGTTGATTATAATCAAATCCCTTAATTAAATATTCATTTTATCTTATCTAATATATTGGATTATATAAAATAGCAAGCTTCATATAACAATAAAGACATGATCAGCTGATTTTTGTTTTTACATTCAATTTTTTCTGATGCAATTAGAAATATCATATTTCTCCCACCATATTTTTGATAGAATTCTTTTTATAATTAAGCCATCTATATACAATTAGCAATTGACATAAATAGAAATTTATACTGTTATTAAAGATGACAGTATTCTCAATAGGAACCATATCTATAACACATCATTAGTAGAATCATTGTGATAATAGTAAAAATAACAGTTTGCTTTACTTTTTAACTTAAGCAATTAAAAATAATTCAATAATTTATATAAAAGCCAACACATGCACTATCAAATTATAGAGAAAAACCATAAAAAATGAAAAAGGACTTGTTTAATAATGCAAGATCAAAGGGGAATATTGATGGATTTTATGGAAAGAAAATTGTCAGAATCTTGCTATGACCATTCAAATAATGAGAAATTAAAATATTCATATAAAATTTAAAATTCTGTGTACATTTATTAAATAGATATGTTGCTTATATTTAAAAATAAATAAGCATATAAATGCTCTAAAAATAAAAATTGAATCAATCACAACAAACAGATATAGGTTCTAATCTTACAAAATGGATGCCAAATGAATGGTAAAATAAAATTTTTTCTTCCACAAAAATATGAATTATTTTTGGTAATAAGTTTTTATATATTATAGGGCATAAATTCAGCATTGTCCTCATCACTGATTTGGAACAATGAAATTAACATTTGGGTGCAATATATTAATCCACCTGTCATGAACATGTTAATATGGAAATAAATGTTTTCTTTTTGGTAGATAGTTTGTCTATGAATTAATTCCCAGGCCATGATCTCTTCCTGGTGAAGTTTAGTTTTATTTTCAAAGGTACATTAATTTAGATGATTTAAAATCATATTTCTTAGATTAATAATACTACCATCCAATTTTGTTTAAAATTATGATTTTCATATTTTGAAAATATCGACAGTTGAATGTCTCAACCAACACTTTATGGAATATTAAAATAAATAATAAAATAAGGGGCAATTCCATAAACTGTGTATGGAATATCTAACAACTTTAGAGATTTATAATAATTTTAGATTTTATTCTGTACAGGAATTTTCTTTATCTTATAATAAATATGTAATTCTGAATTAATATTTGGCTTTTGTAATTCCATAAATATACAGTGGTACCCTGGTTAATGACGGCCTCAGATAATGACGTACTTGGTTAACAATGAGTGGCTGTAAGAAAAAAATCTCTTGGTTAACGACTCCTAATTATATGAAATTCTGACAAAATAGAGCTCTGTAAAACAGCTCTTCATCGCATCATGTGATTCGTTAGCTCAGTTGTTAATCATTATTTTTTTTATCACAATCAATTCAAATCTGACAATATCATTATTAAAATTATAAGCATATAAAAATATATTTAAGTAAATGATGCTTAATATATAGTAATGAAAACAAATTATTTATTTAATTAAAAATAGACTTGCAACAGCTCACTAGTTTTTAGTTTCTTAAAAATGACTTCTAGACAATTATTATTTTAAATTCTGTGAACAAAATCTGATTCTATTGTTTGTTTATGTTATATATTACTTGAAACCTGCAAGTGGTGTGATATCGCAGTTTCGGATTCCATTAGAAGAAAAAAAAGTCTGTCTGAGAGCCTACAGTTCATATAAACCAGGGGTTCCCAAAGTGCAGCCTGCAGCAAATGAGGCCTGAAAACTCTAGAAATGTGGCCCGTGATGTCAGATCATCTGTGATCTTGAATTCATAGAGATAAATGTGTATACTTCCAGCTCTTTGAGCAGATAATAAATCAAAAATTTTTCAAAACACAGAAGGTTTATTAAAGTACTTTTGGCTCTATCAAGCCCTCATCAGTAAACATTACAACTGAAAGCTTTAAGATCGGAATATAGGTTTATTCCAGATTATAGAATATTGTTAATATTAATATTAGTTTATATCTAGATGGTTAGTATGAAAATACAATATGTTACATGATGTAATAGGATTGATGAATATTTAAACTGTAGAATTTTTTAAATTTAGAATGTATAGTCGAATGCATAACTGAGTTTTAATGTATTCTTTAGAATTTTTTGAGTTTGTAATGTTTACTGATGAGGGCTCAATAGAGCGACAATACTTTAATAAACTTTCTGTGTTTTGAAAAAATTGTTGATTTATTACCTGCTCGAAGAGCTGAAAGTATACACATTTAATTACCATGGAGCAGCATAGAGAGTTAATGCGTTCATAAAGATAATTTACATTTTTACAAAAAATAAATAAATTTTATCATATTATAATTAAAAATTGTTCAGTTAAAAAAATACATGTATAAGTGCTTCCAAATATGTTTTCATTATTTGGAAGCATTATATATGTGAAAAAACTTTCTCAATCATGAGTATTAATAAGTCCAAATTGAGATCAAAATTAACTGATGAACATTTACAAGAGGTGTTAAGAATACATTCAACCGACTTAGAACCAAGACTCAATATTATTATTAAAAGAAAACAACAACTGCACAAGTTACTCACTTAAAATTGATGAATTTTTAATAGTTTTTCTTTTTTTATTTGAAATTATTTAGTTATTTTTGTTTAATTATTATTTTGAATTTCTTTTTTTTATTTGAAATTATTTAGTTATTTTTGTTTAATTATTTTTGAACTATTATTTAACATTATTTAGTTATTTTTTAATTATTTTTGAAATGTGTTATTTTAAACAGTTTTGTAATAAAAAGTAATTATTGTCATAAATAAAGAACAGTTATACTATAAAATTAGCATAAATCTTTCCCTCGTGTCTAACTTTTTAGAGTATATACGGTTTGTAATAAAAAGTAATTATTGTCATAAATAAAGAACGATTATGTTAAAGTATAAATCTTTCCTTTGTGTCTAACTTTTTATCAATTTGAACGTATTTTTCCATAACACTTTTTTTTTGCCCCGCCAAATATTTTGGAATTTACATTTTGGCCCACATAGGTAAAACTTTGGGAACCCCTGATATACACAATAAATTGGCGAGTGCCTGTCACTGTTCGTTCACCATCAAAAGGCAAAATTAAATCTTATTTGTATAATAATAGTTGAATTTATAAGCTGCTAATCTGTGTTTATGGATTCGTTTGTCAAAAAACTCCAAAGTGAGCCCAATTGTCCTTTTGGTGAAGATTGATAATTAAAAACTGTTTTCATGAACAATTCATTTTATTAATGTTAAAATTTTATAGCAAATTTAATAAACAAATAATATTTTCCATATTTTTAGGACATTTTAAATGAGTCTAATTAAAAACTGTTTTCATGAATAATTCATTTTATTAATGTTAATTTGTAGCAAATATAATAAATAAATGATATTTTCCATATTTCGAACAATTCATTTTATTAATGTTAAAATTTTATAGCAAATTTAATAAACAAATAATATTTTCCATATTTTTAGGACATTTTAAATGAGTCTAATTAAAAACTGTTTTCATGAATAATTCATTTTATTAATGTTAATTTGTAGCAAATATAATAAATAAATGATATTTTCCATATATTAGGACATTTTAAATGAGTTTTATCTACATTTTTAATATTTACTATGATGGTTGTTGGAAGGAGCTGGAATGAATTAATAAATTTTCAATTAAATCCTATGGGGAGTTTTATCTGCATTTTTAATATTTACTATGGTTGTGGGAAGAAGCCGCAAATTAATCAATTTTCAATTAAATCTTATGGGGAATCATGCCTTGGATAACGACGATTTTGATTAACGACAGTAATCCTGGAACAGATTACAGTCATTAACCAAGGTACCACTGTATATATAAATCATTAAAATATCTAATTATTGTTATTAATTATTATACTAACTTGACGAGAAAATATCTGCAGAAGTTTAGATTCTTGTCTTCTTGTACCAGGCATGTGAAATTGTATAAAAAGGCAAGGTAAACAGTCTGGATTATTAGATTGAAGTGGATTTGCGTAATCCCAAGAAAACTGCTGGTAGTGTAAACTCAATAAAACCACCTAGAAAAAATTATTTTTATATTATTTTTAAGCTTTAAAGAACAAATTTTATATGAATAATCTATAATGAAAAATTTTTATGAGATCATTAAATAGAGTGGAGAAGATCTACCAAATATACATACAATATGCATAATTTGATTTGTGTATAAATAAAACTCCTATTGTAAAAGTTAACAGTAAAAATTACTGGTCCATTTATAAATTGATCTCTATTTTAGTGCTTAAAAATGGTAAGAAATTACAATGTGTCAAGTCATAATCTGACAGCAAGAGGAAGATGCACAAATTCTTACTCACTATATTCACCATCTGAATAGTACAATCAAACTCTGATAAGACACCACCATCTGTTTTAGGACAATTTTGGTGGCTAATCATGATTGGCTGATTATCAAAAATACGTGGGGTATAGAAATGAAAATGAATTCTGAATTTATTAAATTTAATAAAATACAGTACATTTGTATTTAACATCCAAACTTAACATTTCTAAAAAACTGTATACCTTACAGCAACAGATGGCTGATGTGTTTCAAATAACAGAGAGGCTTTTCACAAGCATTGCGACATGGTAAAACATTAACAAGACTTCGCATCATTTGATTAGTCTCTATGGAAATGATCTGGTTCTTATGTTCTTAAATTTTCTACAATCTAGGTGTGAACCAGGCTTAAAGAGATACATGATTAACGTTAACTCCATCTCTCCCACCCACTGGTTACAAATGAATTCAGAGAACTTTTAATATATACAATACTAATGAACTTCGAGATGTGAGTTATCTTACATGCCCTCGGCAGATTAACAAGGATAGATACAATACTAAAAGGAATATTTGTTTAGACGTTTCTACTGGCGGATGGCATCTTATTGGGGTTTGCCTATTCCATTAACATAGGGAAGATCCGTTCTGCCAAATTTCTTAGTGATCAACAAGGGTGATAGCTTAACAGGGGGTGTCTTATTGGAGTTTGACTGTAATACAAATTTTATTTTTATCAATTTATTAACAAACTAAACACTGCTTATATTTAACTAAATAAAGTTCAATCAGTCCAGCACATACTGCAATTAAAGTAAATTTTTTTAATGAAATTTATTGTAATCATATATAATTACAATAAATTTCATTAAAAAATTTACTTTAACTTCAGTTTGTGCTGGACTGATGATTGAACTTTATTTTTATCATTTAGTAATTACGATAATATAGTGTTACCCAAATTTTATATGATAATATTTAATGTTGTAACAGACAGTTCAAATTCTTTAATCGGACACATTTATATTCCTATATATAAATATACCTTTTTTAAATTGAAATTTTCAAGTGACAGAGCTTTTTTTTCTGTTCTGTCATTTTTAAATCAATAATATATAATATAAACAAATTTTAAAAAATGTCATTCATTAATTAAAATTATTCAACAAAACACATGATCAAAAGTCAAGTATTAAGAGTTCAAATAACAGTTTAATCTACACAAAAAACATAAATACAAGTTCAAGAAGCACAGAGTTAAAAATAAAATTACTATATATGAAATCACAAATCCAAAAATACTTAGTAGTTAATTCATCTGGTAGATGAGAATAAAGGCAAGCATAAACATATAAAAAATGGGAAAAAACTGTATAGTAATGATAGAAGCAATTTGTTATTAAAGTTACTGCACCATCATATTTGCTTTTTATGCATGCTAAATTCACCATGAACATTATACAAAACAAAATAAATCCTATACTATTAAGTTTGAAATTTTAGTTTTGAGTACATTTTTATTATTATTTTTCATTAATTTTTATTTCAGAAATTCAATAACAAATATCTGGAGGAAGAATTTTGTAGAAAAACTTGTTTTTCATGCAGATGAATTTGATTTGCATATGAATGAATTTGATTTGAAAAAGGTGAAGTTGATTTGCAAACGTGTGAATTTGACTTGAAAACAAGTGATCTTGATTTGCAAATGAGTGAATTTGGAGTGCAAAACCTGTAAATTTTGTATGCTAAATTTTTTTTTAGAAAATTTTCAAATTTAAGTTTTTTTAAATTTAATATTTAAATTTTAAGTTTTTATCAATTATTTACAAATTTTTTCCTTTATATAGTAGTTTCCAAACTTAAGTGGTTTAAGAGATACACAGATGTATAAGTTTCTTTATTATTATTAAATTTCCGTAAAATGCAAATGAAATATTTATTAAACAATTTTGCTTTTTTATAGAAATATCAAGTATGGCCTTGAATTTTCTTATTTATGCTTAAAAAAATATGCTCATAAATTTCATTTGGCCATTTCATTTGCTAATGTGCCTAGTCATAAATAATGAATAGTAGCATTATTGGATTTATGCAGTTTTCGATTCATGTGGAAAATTTTGGGATGAAATAACTTTGCAAGTAGGGTGCAAAGTCGCGAATTTTAACAATACCAGTAATAATAATTATAACCTAAACCTAATGGTCTAATGACTCTGCAAATTCCAGAGTTCGGCCTGAGCTCAGGTCTTTACAAATTTCTAAATTAAATATAATTAAATCAAAACAATCTAACAACAACTTAAGTTTAAAAAAATTGGAAACTTACAACTATAAGTAACAAACAAGTGTTAGATCTAAACCGACAAAAAACAATGTTAGAAACTTATGCTAATAAATTGAATAAATTCTCAAAGCAAGTTAAATAACAAACAATATAAATTTATTAGACTCCAAAACACTTACAAAACTGTTAATTAAATTAAAGCTTTAATTAAACAATAATAAAGCAACAATTAATTAATCAACAAAACTTGTTTAATCAAACTCAAATATCCAAAATCCGATTATTCACAAGAAATAAACCTTAAATACTACTTAACTTCTAGGATCTCCACCATCAAAACAAAACTTCAAGCAATCGTAGATCTTTACAAGAATTCAAATGTCACTCAACCAATTTAACTTTAGAATCAACACTTCACTGTGCCATTGGTTGCTTCTGTTTTTATACCGAGTAACTTACAATCCCGTACTTTGCTCATTTGCATAAATTCACGTAACAATATCAAATTTATTAGCTTACAGAGTAATCAATTCATGTCATCTTCATTACAATTTAATTATATACCAAACAAAACATCAATATGAGATCATTCTTTATTCTCATATCGGATCAGCAGTAAAACTTATTCAGATTAGATGACGTCACTAGCCGAGAAAGCTCATCTGGAAGATGGATGTCTGTCCGTAACGCGTGATTGCTAAATACCGAGACGGAGAATGTGAAAGTAAGTCAACTCTTAAACTAAAATATAATACGTTAGATAATATTGAAAATAACGATAAATAATAAAAGAGCATAATAAAATAAAACAGGACAGGTCAGAGTTAATTTCTTCACACTCCTCCCCTTGTAAAATAAGGAACTGCGTAGCATTTCCTTTAAATTTTGTCCAGGGGACCCACTATACTAAATCTTCATACTTATAGATAGAATTTCTAAAAATTTTATATTTTATGCAATTTGAAAATATTTTAGTTTATTTATTTCTTTAATGTTTCTTGCTCTAAAGATAATTTAATGATTCATTAATAATTGCTTCACTTACTGCTTCACTGTGTTTAATTAAATGTATTCCTTCTCTGTTGATAGCTATCAAAATTGGCATATCATAATGATTAATGAATGCTGATATACCTTTAACAGATTTCTCAACTTGACCTTGAAAAAATGCACTTCTGAAATAAAAAAGAATCTAAGAATTTTGGAAGTTTTATTTGAAACAAACTATATTATCAAATAATAAATAAAATATCACTCCTATTTTTATATACATACAAGAAAAATGCACAATTGTTTAAGAAAAAAATAATTCTAATATATAATTTGTAATCTGTCATTTGGAACTTTCAATTTCTAATAAAAGTTATTAGCTTTATATACTATTAGGTTGATGCATAATTCCATAGCTTTTTAAATATAGGTTTGTTAAGTTTGTTTGTTTAGTGTTTTATTTATGAAATTCAGGTAGTGGCAAGGACTCCCCAGAAGGAATTTCATCTACGCCACTCAGGATCTTATCTAAAATAAGGTCTACATCAGCAGTCACCATCTTGGAGTCCGGGAAACCCTCCTTGATGATGGCTAACCGAAAAGAAGCTAAAGCTTCCGTATAAGTTCCAGGTCGTGAAAACCCTCCTTGATGATGGCTAACCGAAAAGAAGCTACAGCTTCCGTATAAGTTTCAGCTCGAGAGCCCTGGGATCGTTTAGAAGGTCTCACCTCAGAAGAGGAGGTGGACAGTTGAAATCTGGTCCTCTTGCTAACACCAGGGGTGTCAGCAGGAGAGCCAGACAGAAAAGCTATTTGGGAAGTACCGTGCGGTAGCTGAGAGCCACCCACACCAGCCTTACGACACGGTTTTGCCTGGTGCCCTGAAGGGGTCGTTAATGACATTACATCTTTTTACTACCCTAGTGCCACTCAACTCTCGGCACGATATCTTACACCTTAGTTTGGGTAGGGCGCTCTCTTAGTCTGGCCCCTCACCTTCGACCTGTCCAGCATGGGAGACCCTACCAATAGCAAAGCTACCGCCGGCATAGCTCTCAGGATCCTTGGAACATGCAAGCTCACTCACCACGACAAGGTGGAGACACCATCGAGGGAGTCCCATGACCTTAAGGGAAACATAAATTACCCCAAGAGGTGGATCATTTTGAAGTCACAATTAAAAATACATATTTAAATCTTTCAAACTTGTTTTGACTGTTGTTGACATTACAAAACATGAGGTCAGGACAGGGCCGCAGAGAGATATTTTTGGGCCCGTGACAAGTGATGCACTTTTTTAAGTGATCCGAGTCCCACTTAAGAAAGTGCATCACTTTGGTTTAATGAAAAAGCCATACAAAACATAAAGCATTTATTTAAAAAAAGGCAAATAATAAATTCAAAATTCCATACATTACATACTATGTTATATAAAAAATGTTTATTTTGGTACGACTGCTATGGGTGCTCTGTTGGCAGCTTGAGAACTATTGGACACGTTATGTGACACTTCAGGCCCGACGGTTGGGCCCTTTTCGATGCTGGGCCTGTGACAAAAGTCATGGATGTAGCCCCCTCTCGGCAGCCCTGGGTCAGGATAACATAATCTCACAAGCACACAGATCATAATGTAACAATGAATGACATCACAATGTGTATTATCATTATGATGTAACAGTAACTCATGTCAAAAAGTTCTGGCATGCAGCATAGCAATAGATAATGTTACAACAATTCTGACAAGTCACTCACAAAAGTTCTGATATATGATATAACAATGGATGATATTACAGAACATTACCAGTGTGTGACATCATAATTGTTATGATATTGTTGCATCCAAAAGTTGATTTTTCCAGCTTTATTTGCAGGTAAAATACCATTTGTAGCTATCAAAAAATTATGAAAACTAGAAACTACTGCAAAGTCTCGAATTTTAACAAATATCAATACTATTAATTCTAACTAAATCTAACGGTTCTAACAACTCTGCAAATCCAGAGTTTGGCCTGAGCTTAGGTCTTTAACTAAATTCTAACTTAAATACAGGGTCCGGGAAAAAAAAACTGATGGTTTTTAATTAAAAATAACACTTATTACAAAACCTTTAAAAATGTTTATTTATGCAACATATTGGGGTGCATGTGCCATTTAACAGACAGTAACACAAACCTTGAAAACAAAGTCTTAGGTTCACGACGTCATCCAAGTGGTGTCCATTTCTCGCCATGATCAGCTTGAACGTCCCCTTCACAGTGCGAAAGTGACAGTGTGGTGTGGAGTTACCAAAAAGTGTGTAATTGGGCCATACTTCTTTGAGGATAATGCAGGGCAAACTGTTACGGTGACTGCAG
This sequence comes from Olivierus martensii, assembly GCA_000484575.1. NCBI lineage: Eukaryota > Metazoa > Arthropoda > Arachnida > Scorpiones > Buthidae > Olivierus > Olivierus martensii. Next base: position 20,873 of record AYEL01069722.1, read on the forward strand.
AGCATTACCTGTCAATACTGGAAAATTTCCTGCTACCCGAACTTAGACAAAGACGCCTAAATCGCAACCGAATGTGGTTCCAGCAAGATGGGGCAACTGCCCACACAGCAAACATTGTGATGCAGTTTTTAAGGGTAAAGTTCCCTGGTCGCCTAATTTCTTGTAATGGTGAACATTGCTTGGCCTGCCCGTTCCCCAGATCTCAGTGTCTGTGATTTCTTCTTGTGGGGATATCTGAAATCGAGGGTGTACGTAAACAAACCTCACACATTGAATGAACTTAAAGGGGCCATACGCATGGAAATTGCTGCCATACCACAGCAAATGTTGGGGCGTGTTTTTGACAGCTTTGGCAGGAGACTTGAAGAGTGCATGGCGAGAAATGGACACCACTTGGATGACGTCATCTTCACAACCTAAGACTTTGTTTTCAAGGTTTGTGTTACTGTCTGTTAAATGGCACATGTACCCCAATATGTTGCATAAATAAACATGTTTAAAGGTTTTGTAATAAGTGCGTTATTTTTAATTAAAAACCATCAGATCTTTTTGCCGGACTCTGTATAATTAACTTCAAAACAATCTAACAACAATTGCCATTTAACCAGTAAAACAAAACCGGAAACTTACGACTAGAAGTAACGAATAAGTGTTAGATCAAAAACAACAAGATGATGATAGAAACTTATACTAATAAATTGAATAAACTCTCAAAACAAGTTAAATAACAAAAACTGTAAATTTATTAGACTCAAAACACTTACAAAAGTGTTAATAAAAGCTTTAAAACAAGAATAAAACTATAATCAAATAAACAAGGAAACTTATTTAATTCAATTCAAATATTCAAAAATCCGATTATTCACAAGAAATAAACCTTAAATACTACTTACTTCTAGGAGCTCCACCACCATTACAAAACTTCAAGCAATTGTAGATCTTTACAAGAATTCGAATGTCACAATACAAAATTTCAAGCAAATGGTAGATCTTTACAAGAATTCCAATGTCACTTAACTAACGTTACATCAGTACAACACCTCGGTTGAGTCGTTGGTTGCGTCGGCTTTTATATCGAGTGACGTGCAGTCCCAAGTCGCTTCATTTACATAAATATACGTAACAAGATTAAATTTATTAGCTTACAGAGTTATTCATTCATGTCATCCTCTTTACAATTCATTTATATATTGAACAAAACATCTATACGGGGTCATTCTTATTTTCTCATATTGGATCAGTGGTAAAACTTATTTAGATTAGATGATGTCATTACCCAAGAAAGCTTGTCTGGAAGACTGATGTCCGTCCATAACACGCGATTGTTTAAATATTGAGATGGAGAATGAGGAAGTAAGTCAACTCTTAAAGTAAAATATAATACATTATATAATATTGAAATAATTATAAATAAGATAACAGAACAGAATAGAGTTAACCTCTTCACACTACTGTCTCCCTACAAATGATGTGCCAGAAATTTCTAGGCAATGCTAGGTGTACACCAGTAGTTTAAAATAATAATAATAATAAAAAATAGCAACAAATTAGATTAATGCATTATAAATTACAAAAATAATATGATAAAACTTTAAATCTCATTAGTTGGACAGATATCATCTGCTATTAATTTTTGTAATCATGTTACATATAATCCAATAAAATAGTTAAGCTATTTTTATCATTTGACTATTATAATTCGTTGAGATGATACAACTCATATAATTAGTTGATTTTACATTTATTCTCTCTCTCTCTCTCTGTGTGTGTGTGTGTGTGTGTGTGTGTGTAAAATTAATAATATCGGAGATTTAAAGATTTAGCATTTAAAAATTGCCCAAGTTTCTATCTTGTTTATCAGACTTAAAATATAGGTAGTTCTTGACATATGATGGAGTTTGGTTCAAACTCCACTGTTGTAAGTCAATGCAATTGTAAGTCATAAAGGCCCAAAATTCACGAATTTCTCATTAATACTGTTTACTAGGACATTATACATTATTTTAATAAACATAACACAAAATTACAGAAACCAGATATAAAAAAAGGATGCTTTCCATATATCATACCTTGGATCATGGAATTGCCATTAACAAATCACAGAATTTATTGATTACATCCCTATCATAAGTATAAGTCTAGGACTATCTATACCATATTTAATTGTAGTTATATTTTTATTTTTTATCTTGAAATATGGGCCATTATAAATAAATATTTTTATAATCAAAAAATAAAAATAATAATGTAAAAAATATTAATATTTTTCTAAATTAATGATACTTTTTATTTTTAGAATAACCATAAATTTTTTTGATATAAATGCTTATTATTTTTGTGTAGAATTTTTAAAGCTATTGATCCCAATTCTAAATTTAAATAGCTTGTTTATTTTATATTTTTTATTCATAATTTTTCCATTTTATTTCATGCAAATGTTTTTTGAATTTATAAAAAAATTTTTATTTATTAATTTTCTAGATCCCATTCTGTTTTTGGAGACATTAATTGTCTGAATCCTCTGGACAGTCGACAATATTTGTTTTGTCTTTCTCCAAAGCCCGATATAAGAATTAATGGAAAATTCATGAAAGGGATTACAAGTATTGGTAAATTGGATATAATATGGAGGTCAAGTATGGGAGAAAGAGGACGATTGCAGACATCTCAATTGGAGAGAATGGTAATTTAATAATTTTTCCATAAATAAAAAATTTTATCAAGTAAAAATTTTTCAACTATTAATTGAACCTACATTCTATTATAGAAAATACATTTATACATAGTTTTAACTATTTTTAATATGCTAAAAGTACATAAGCAAAATGACAACTGTTTTCAAGCAAAAAAAAATTTAGATAATAATTAATTTATAAAAAAAAAATATTCTGCTTTTTGAATACTTAAATTGTTTTACTTGTTGAGATCATATTTTCAGTTTAGAATATATATATTATATCATTATATACAGTCGATTCCACTTAATTGGGCCACCAGTTAATTGGGACAGCTGCTTTTTTTTGGACCAAATTTCAAAGAACAGAAACCAAATTAATAAACTAATACATAATTTAAACACTTAATTGGGACAGTACCTGAAAAGGAATTTAGAAAATTTTGACATATTAGGGATTTTTCAAAAGTATGTCAACACTACGTATGCTAATATTTGGCAACACTAGTATGTGAATCAGTTATCTATCATCATGTGTCTGCTTAACCCTTTCCGCTCCTGAGTCAAGACGTACTTGACAGGCCGATGACCTGCTACAACATCAGGACGCTACGGAATTATGCATCAATCTAATATAAATCAACTGCTCCAAACTATACACGTTTAAATTATTCATATATGGACTGTTTATTATGAAACTGATATTAGCCCATTTTTCTGTGTCAAAATTTTTAAGGATTTGCATTTTAATCAATTCAAAAATACTGATAAAATATAACAAGTTTGTCTATTTATCTATGAATTTAAATACAGTGATACCTCGGTTCACGAACACAATCCGTTCCTTGACCCTGTTCGTGATCCGAAAAGTTCGTAAGATGAATCAATCCCATTGCAATTAATGTAAATCCAAATAATACGTTTTTTGTCGTTCCTTGACTCTGTTCGTGATCCGAAAAGTTCGTAATCCGAACAATCCCATTGCAATTAATGTAAATCCAAATAATACGTTTTTTGTCGTCTCGATCCTGTTCGTGATCCGAAAAGTTCGTAATCCGAATCAATTTTTCCCGACACTGTTTCGTGATCCGAAAAGTTCGTAATCCGAATCAATTTTTCCCATGGTGATACCTCGGTTCACGAACACAATCCGTTCCTTGACTTTGTTCGCGATCCGAAAAGTTCGTAATCCGAATCAATTTTTCCCATTGCCGTGATCCGAAAAATTCGTAATCCGAATCAATTTTTCCCATTGCAATTATTGCAAACCAAATACTGTTTTTTGTCCTAGAAAAAATTTTTGACATGTTATGGCTTTATGTGTGGAAATTTGTCCTAGAAAAAATTTTAACATGTTATGGCTTTATGTGTGTAAATAATACCTAGAAAAAATTTTTAACATATTATGGCTTTATGTGTGGAAATAATACAGTCCTAGAAAAAAATTTTTAACATGTTATGGGTTTATGTGTGGAAATAATACAGAAATCCTACAAAAAATTTTTAATATGTTATGGCTTTATGTGTGGAAATAATACAGAAAGGAAAAGAAAACATTTTTAACATGTTATGGCTTTATGTGTGGAAATAATACAGAGAAAAAAAATTTTTAACATGTTATGGCTTTTTGTGTGGAAATAATAAAAAATACAAAAAGGAAATAAATATAACAGTAATATTAGAAGAAATAATTTTAAAATGTTATGGCTTTGTGTAGAAATAATACAGAAAGGAAATAAATATAATTTTTAACATGTTATGGCTTTTTGTATGGAAATAATACAGAAAGGAATAACATGTTATGGCTTAATGTGTGGAAATAATACAGAAAGGAAATAAATGTAAATCCAAATAATACGTTTTTTGTCCTAGAAAAAAATTTTTAACATTCCAAATAATACGTTTTTTGTCCTAGAAAAAATTTTTAACATGTTATGGCTTGTGGTGAATTAATACAGAAAGGAAATAAATATAACAGTAATATTAGAAGAAAGATGTGTGGAAATAATACTAAAAGGATATAAATATAACAGTAATATTAGAAAAATAATACAGAAAGGAAATATTTATAACAGTAATATTAGAAGAAAGCATTAAATAAATATAACAGTAATATTAGAAGAAAGCATGTTTAACACCACCTCCACTAACACTTTTAACTTTTTTGGGAGCCATAATAAGGGATAAATTTAATGCTAACACTTTTAACTTTTTTGGGAGCTATAATAAGGGATAAATTTAATTAAATAAAGAACTAAAATATCAACACTTGTTGGAACTTTACTGTACCCATACGAGCTGACCTAAAATATCAATACTTGTTGGAACATTACTGTACCCATATGAGCTGGCACTTGTTGAAACTTTACTGTACCATGTGAGCTGGGCGAACTGGATTGTTGCATATTTTGTTGGAACTTTACTGTACCCATATGAGCTGGGCGAACTGTCATAATAAGGGATAAATTTAATTAAATAAAGAAAAAAACTAAAATATCCGTAATAAGGGATAAATTTAATTAAGTAAAGAAAAAAACTAAAATACCAACAACACCACCTTCACTAACACTTTTAACTTTTTTGGGAGCCATAATAAGAGTGCCACCTTCACTAATACTTTTAACTTTTTTGGGAGCCTTAATAAGGGATTCACTAATACTTTTAACTTTTTTGGGAGCCATAATAAGGGATAAATTCCACTAACACTTTTAACTTTTTGGGAGCCATAACAAGGGATAAATTTAATTTATTAACACACTTAACTTTTTGGGAGCCATAATAAGGGATAAATTTAATACACAACTTTTTTGGGAGCCATAATAAGGGATAAATTTAATTAAATAAAGACAACTTTTTTGGGAACCATAATAAGGGATAAATTTAATTAAAGAAAAAAAATTTTTTTGGGAGCCATAATAAGGGATAAATTTAATTAAATAATGAAAATAACATTAGAAGAAAGCATGTTTAACACCACCTTCACTGACACTTTTAACTTGGGAGCTATAATATGGGATAAATTTAATTAAATAAAGAAAAAAACTAAAATATCATAAAGCCATAAAATAAGGGATAAATTTAATTAAATAAAGAAAAAAACTAAAGTAAAGCATGTTTAACACCACCTTCACTAACACTTTTAACTTTTTTGGGATTATAAGGGATAAATTTAATTAAATAAAGAAAAAAACTAAAATATCAACATGGTTGGGAACTTTACTGTACCCATGTCAGCTGGGCGAACTGGATTGTTGCTGGGGGCGAGGCTGTGCGTCTAATTAAATAAAGAAAAAAACTAAAATATCAATACTTGTTGGAACTTTATGAGCTGGGCTAACTGGATTGCTTCTGGGGCGAGGCTGTGAGCAAGGTTTAAATAAAGAAAAACTAAAATATCAACACTTGTTGGAACTTTATTGTACCCATATGACAACTGGATTGCTTCTGGAGGCGAGGCTGTGCGCAAGGTTTTGTGCGCCGCGAGCGGATTGCTGCTGGGGGCGAGGCTGTGCGCAGGGTTTTGTGCGCCGCGGGATTGTTACTGGGGGCGAGGCTGTGCGCAGGGTTTTGTGCGCTCCATGTGCTCGTGCATGTGTGTTCGTGAACCAAAGCATCGTTCGTAAAGCGAAGCAAAATTTGTTCCAAAGGATGTTCGTGATTTGTTTGTGAACCGAGACGTTCGTGATCCGAGGTATCACTGTAGTAGGGAATTATGAACCGAGACATTCGTGATCCGAGGTATCACTGTATATGCAAATTCATTATACAAATGATTTTTATGAGAATTAATTAAACCAATTATTGTAAATTAAAATCTTAACAAACTGCTGATAATAGGAATAAATATAATACCTTGGAATAATAGTATTCAACAGCAGATGATACACAATAACTTAATTTAATATAATGTTTGTGGTTGCATAAACAACCATCTTCAGCATCAAGAATAGAATTAAAAGGAAACAGAGTTTTAGTTCCTTTTCGAATGTATATCATTCCAAAGAATACAAACTTTTAAAATCATAAATTTCAATTAATAACAAAAATTACTAGTGCACTTTAAATATAATACTATACATGAATAAATATTTTACATTTACTGGGTATATAATATCTAACTAGTAAATTTACAAATATTTACAGTCATATTTATTGAAATTAATAAAACTGAAATTAAATGGTTTGTACAGGATACTTAAGAACATTAGGTACTGCATTAACAGCTTCCAGTTTTCTTCAAGATATATTGCCATGCTTACGAAGCAATTTTATCAGCACAAGTGAGCAGACCAAATATTAATGTACTGTCTATTAAAAATATTTTATTGAGTAACGTTTATGGCATTAAATCGCCATCATCAGCTCATACATTAATACAAACTACCATTTATGTTCTCGAACATCGAACGCCATCGTTACAGATCGAACAACAATATAAAGTGTTTCTTTTTCAGAAATTCCCAGAGGAGAAGATTCCCAGATTCCCAGGAGGGAGGTCATCCATATATACCACATACTCACTCAATATAAGTTTATTTTACATGTTTGCTTCAAGAACTTCATCAACAATTTAATAACCTGTCTTTATTGGGCTTTCTGCATGAGTTCATTAAGCAGCCAGAAGCCAGTATTGCGGGCTGTTTAGCATCAGTAAATTTCATCCTACATATTCTGCGGATCTGTCTTATTGCGGGCTGTTTAGCATCAGTAAATTTCATCCTACATATTCTGCGGATCTGTCTTTACGAATCAATTGGAAATTGTAGGACGTATAGAAAAGACACTTAGCAATAGCTAGAGAGGGGTTCGGGCCTCTTAACCAATACAAGTATGAATCGGCGACCTGTGTTAACTATTCAAATGCTCCGAGTGGCATTAGCAAACCGTTGAAATTAATTAAAAACACAACTATCAGGTTTTGTAATGGTCAATACAGGTAAAATTTCGACATAATAAAATGTTTAAAATGAGTATTGATTAATAATATTGAGATTTTTTAATCTTTGAAATCACACCTCCAACGTATTGAACGCTGGACACCAATATTGGAGACTCCCTTATTCAGGAGGAAAAGTTATGAATGTTTGTCAATCTGACACTTAAGTAGCAGGGACAAAATTGTGTGTGTGTTTGAATTTCGCGAGAATTGATCGTCTCTCCAATTATTACAGTTTATAAATTATCATATTTCTTTTTTATACAAAATAACTAAAACATCTGTAATGATATACTTGTATTTAAACTGTTTTCAAATATTACTTTTGTAATAAATATGTTTGGTTTCAATCCATCTGTTACCTTATCATAAAAAATAATGCTGCCAGCAATAATACTTTAGAGCGATCAGTCTTGCCAATTTACCTCCCATGCTTTGCATAACCCACCTCCCCTTCATTGAATGCGTCTGGGACACATCTAACATGTCAGCATGATACGTGAATTGGAAACTATAGCCGATCATGATTTCCAGTTTCCAGCACCTAGTTGAATGTGACAAACTTTTTGGCCGGAGCTGTACATTAAAAAGAAAATTTTTATTATGGAATATACCAAAATATCATACTAACATGAACGACAAATCCATAACTGCAAGAAATAAAAATGCAAAAATGATTCCAAAGATTAGCCAAAAACTTATCAATGGGAAGAAAATTACAATACAAAATACAATGCTAAAATTAATAGCAAAATTAAATATATCAAACTTCGTTACATTAAACATATCAACTAAATTAACAACTAGGTCCAAAATTAATACAAAAAATATAAACTTAGTTTAAATTTTGTTTTGTATTAAACATATCTTTGAAAAATCACATGACGCAAAATCATATAATATACAGATGGTCTTCACCCTTTTTCTTCTTCCTAGTAATTGCCCCACTTCATAGCAGAGTCTGCTCTTTTGCACTAAGTTCTCCATTTTGCATGATCCTTCGCAGGATACATATCTTCTGTTAGATAGTCAAATCAGTGTGTCTTTGGTCTGCTACTCTCAATAGTATGTGTCATTTTCGCTACTGAGTTGTTACCACTCTCATTATTGCCCCCTTCTTAATAATATAAATAGACAGTTAACGCATACTAGAAATCTATTATCTACAATAAAACAGATATTGTTTATACAATAACATGCACATGTGAAAATTCAAACATATATGTAAGAGAAACTAAACGAAAATTTATCACCCAAATTAAAGAACAGAAAAATGCTTTAGGATTGAAATATATTAATGTTCCCATTAATCTACATTGTTCTATTATTAAATACAATTTAGATAAATATAAATCCATTATACTCCACACAAAACAATATACATACAAAAGAAAATTTTGTATGTAAAAAAATTGTAAAAATAGTCAATAATACATCTACTTGAAATACACAATTCAAAATACAAACACATTTTTAGTAAGAAGTTTATTATGAAAATAACTGGGATAATCTTTACAACTTAAGAAAACCATCATCAGTCCCAAAAACCTGAATAGGAATACAGAATGGAACATAGATAGTTCTGTTCCATATTCTAAAAATTTAAATACAAAATCACCAAATAGAATTATATAAAACATATGGATTTAAATATAAGAATACCAAACAAATTAAAGATTTATGATATTTTTACAAGGATAAAACTTAAATATAATAACATTTTTAAACATTTCTTATCAACATCTATGACATTCTCATGTCATCAATGAAAATGCTCCAGAAAGCTTACCTATGTCGGGATTTGGAGTATAGGGAATATAAAAAATAAAAAAATAAAGTTTTTAACATAATATTTTATCTTTATTAGTAACACCTAAGTAAAAATTGTAACTATTACTATGTTATAAAACCATTTTCTTATGTTTAAAAATTTTATTATTTTTAAGCTTTATCTCTTGTAAAATATAAATCTTTGTGTGGTATTCTTATATTTAAATTCATTATACATGAATTCATTTTACATATTTCTATTTATTGATTTTGTACTTAAATTTTTAGAATATGAATCTGTGTTCCATTCTGTATATTCTATTCGGTTTGTTTGTTTTTTGGGACTGATGATAGCCCAGTTATTTTAATAACTGGGCTATCATCTCTACTAAAAGTAGGAAGTTTATTATGAAAATAACTGAGATATTGATGTATGTTTATATTTAAATTGTGTCAAAATTGTTAATACAAAACAAATCAACATTAATAAAAAAATTGTAATTAATAGTACATGATCTGCTAACCATATAATCCATATGCCACACTGCATCTTTTACCCTAGATAAAATCTCTTTTATTTTCTTATCCTAAGTTCAGGAAAGGAGTTGTTCTAACATTTCTTGCAGTCAACTGCCTCCTAAAGCCTGAATATTGTACTTGCATTGCCTGGTAAATTTTGAATTTTCCTCCCTCTTTATTCACTGTTTTTAGCTTATGTACTATTTGGCCTCTAGGGAGTATCTCAATTCCATCTATAAATGTTGTTAATCTAGACACAAAAATTGTTGAAGGTAAAAAAAATCTTACTTTTGTTCAAACTTTTTGCAAATTGGATGATTTTTAACCCATAGTTTTTTGTAATAGATTACTCTTCTGAAACTGACGAGGAAAGGCAAAAATTACTTGAAATGTATTTTTCATTGAATATTAAATACTTTATCAAGTAAAAGTTGTTGTGTCCTATTCCAGCTAAATCAACTACTCTTCTACTTTATCTTAAAATATTAATTTGTTGACAATTAATATTCTTATAAGCATCAGCAATGCTTGGAAAATATCCAAGAATGTTATCCAAAAGAATAAGTTTAAAAAACACATTTATACTCTCACGCTAAATTATCACTTCACGATAGAATTCATTTGAAAAAGTAGGATTTGAAGGTAGCTGCTGTCAGTTAAGTTTTTTTGTTAGACTTCCATACAATTGATAAATACTCAGAATAAGCCTTTAAATGCATATTGGTTTTTGGAATGCTGAATTATGAGGGATTTTATTTTATAGTCTCTGAAACATCCCTCCTAAATATAAGACTATTCTTGAAGGTTTTAAAACCTGAACCAGCCTATCAAATTGAACAAATATAAGCCGTACATCAATATCTATCATTTGCATTACAACTAATTACATTCTATTCCAATTTATTAATATTTAAAATTTTAAAGAATTTTAAATCTTAATGAATTGGAATAAAATTTAATTAGTTGTATAAAGCTGAAAAAAAATTTCTAAGTATTCCAAAAGCACTACTTTGTATACAATAAAATAATTTTATTTGAAATTATTATTAGTTCCTACTAATTGGATAATTATAATAAATTACATTAGAATAAGCAGTGTAAATCTTTGAGATATTCAGCTATTATATAATACATACCCATAATAAGGAAGTGCCCAGCAAAATTCTAGGTATTTTCTTAAAAGTTTGTAAGTTGTTGTATTGGATGATATATTTTTATATTTTTCAATTATTCTCTGTTCTGGACCTGTTTTTGAACCAAAACCAAAAAATGACCAACCTCTTTTACATGCATGTGCAGGAAGATAATCTTGTAGTCTAGTTCTAAAACAGGAAAATAATATACATGTAATAATAATAATAATAATAATAATAATAATAATAATAATAATAATAATAATAATATTATTTAATCATAAAATATTGATTTTGTTGCCTTTAGTTAATTTTATTGTGGCCATTGATGAGAATGGAATCCCTGATTTTAACATTATGTTTATGGGAAATTGATCCTTTGTTTATGAATTCTTACTTTACAAGCAATTTGAGGTCAAAATTAACTCATAAATTCAAAAACTAACAGAACTGTGCATCAATCACTTACAGAATCATATAAAACTAAAATATAATATGCAAAATGTTAATGTATATAATCTTTCTATTCTGTTGAAATAGCCTTAGCAGGGATTCTGCCCTGTTATTTAGAATACATTCTACTTAGTTTCTTGCTATATAATGTCATTAGATATATTTTTAATGACATAATATAGCATATATTGCATATTGACGTTATATGACCATGGTGCCAAATTGTGGCTTGTGATCCATATGCAGCACTTTGCTTCCTTCAATGTGGCTCCATACTATGAAAATCAATAGTTAAAATGAAGTAAATACTTATTTAATTTAAAAAATAATATAATTGTAATTTGTTCATTTATTGTAAAAAGAAGTATGGATCTATATAAAATAAATGCATTTGAAATATATAATAAACAATTTTTGAAACCATTGTTAAGATTACCTGATATGGCTCTTATTGATCCAGACAGAAGCTGTTATGTGGCTCGTAGTGACATGAAGTTTGGCCACTCCTATTTATTGGCATTATATATTAAGACTGTTCAAATATTTTTACCATGTTCTTGATTCATATTTTTGAATTTTCTTCATTAGAAATGAAAAATAATCATGATTAAAATGTATATTGTCAGGAGGAAACAATTTTAATCTTAACATGTTGACTGGCTCTTACTAAAATTTGAATTAAACAATTTTTCCCTTTTTTAAATTTTAAAGTATGAGCTAAATTATTATACTGTACATTCAGATCCCACTTTGCATTGAGATCATTTTTGAAAAATCTAATACATACTGAAACAATGCAAGTTATAAATATAATTTCCATAAGAAACTATTAAAATACAGAAGATAAGGAACTGGCTCTACTATTTTCAACAAATAGAAAATACATGAGACATATGCAATAAACAGTCGATTCTGCTTAATTGGGCCACCGGTTAATTGAGACAGCCACTTTTTTGGGCCAAATCTCAAAGAACTGAAGCCAAACTAATAAACTAATACATAATTTAAATGCTTAATTGGGACAGTAGCAGAATAGGAATTTAGCAATTTTTGACATATTTTAGGGATTTTTCAAATGTATGTCAACACTTATGTTCACTAATATTTGGCAACACTAGCGTGATGTGAATCAGTTATCTATCGTTGTGCGTCTCGTAAGTATGGTGTGTCTGCTTAAGAGTCTACCATTACCGTACCTAACGATATTCATTTACAGTTCCGATTTTATTTAAAATTTTTAAATCTTTGCCAAGATGCCAAGAAATGATTTTACACTTTCAAGTAAAATTTCTTTGCTGGATAAAATTAAAAGCCAGCCATTTAATACAAGCCATCATAGACTCGCTGATATAACTTGTGTACCAAAACAAAAGACAGACTACACTCAATGCATTTTTGCAGAATTAAAATTTGAAATTGTAAAAATTTATCATGTATGTACTGTATTATTTTTTCTTCACTATTTATAGTACAAATATTTTCTGTATTTGGTTTTAATAAAGCATTAAATAGGTATTTAATTATTATTTTTTTTTGCCTACATATTTATTTACCTATGTATTACGTATTTTATTTTAGAATTTATTATTAGTTCATTTAATTGGGGCAGCCGATTAATTTGATCAAATTAAATGGTCCAGTTAACTGGCTGCCCCAATTAAATGATGGTCAGCTTGATTCTGCTTAATTGGAATGTCCCAATGTGTCCCAATTAAGCAGAATCAACTGTATACAATATTGTGAGTGGAAAATGAAAACCCACTATATGCAGCTATTAAAGGAAGATGATCATTCCTGTGGTGTAAAATAGCAATCTCAGATTCTAAATAAAGGTAAATGATAAGCCAATTCAGTAAGATAAACAGTTTAATCAAAAACTGATTTTGGCCTATACATTAACTAAGGTAGGTTACATGGATGGCTAAAAATGTTTTTAATTAAACAGTTTATCTTACTAAATTGGCTTATCATTTACTTCTATTTAGTGTCTACTGTAAGAAGTCTTACATTATCATTTCAAACTCATTCTCTTCAGAGGGCCACTTTAGAAATCTTTGGTTGGTTGGAGGCCATATTTAAAATTAATGACTTATTGAAAAAAGAAAGATTTTTTGAAGTAAATAAACTGAAGAATTGATTATATTAACTATTTATATTTTAATTTCATTAAAATGATATACTTGAATTCATATTCAAAATTATAAAATCATTTACAAATAGTAGTTTTTATAAATTTGAGTGAAATTTTGTATTGAAGAAAAATTCTTCATTTTATTAAATTTTAATAGAATTTATTAAAATACTTTAAAATGAATTATAAGACAAACAGCTCTACTAGCAAGTATAAAGTTATTTATTATGGTATAAGAGGTAATATGGACTAAGAATGTCTTGGGTAATCAAATATTTGGATAACATGGAAGGTTGATAAATCATTATTAAATAAACTGGATTTAAATACAATAACATGATGATGATATGCACTATTTTCAGATAGATATACTTACAGAATATAATAATTTCTGTTATATAATTTAAAAGTGAATTGTTGTTCACTTCATGTTGATTTGTTTGATATTTGTAAAATAGTTGTAAATAAAAGTGCTTTAAATTGTATAGTAAACACTTCTAATTTTATTTACAATGTTTTATTACAAATATCAAAAATCAACAAGTGAACAACAATTCATTTTTAAATTATATAAAAAAGTCATTACATTCAGTAAGTAGATCTAACTTGAAAATAAAGTGTACATCATCATATTAATCTATTCAAATCTAATTTTATTTAATAATAATCAAAACAAATTATAAATAAAATTAAAACTGTTTTATTACCAAAAAATCAGCACAAAGTAAACAATAGTTCACCTTAGATTATGTGAAATCTCAATTTATTGGGACTCTATTGTACTATCATCATATCTACATATATATATTATTCTTGTCACAAATCATAGTGCAGAATTCACTGCAAATGATAACTATAAATCATTATTTTGAATCACAGCATAATACAAGACTTTGCTAATTTTAATAATTAAATGAAAAAATACTCTGAAAAAGCATCAAAAAATAGGCTTAGATTTTGAACCAAATTTCAATGATGAATAAAATGTTTAATTTTTAAAACTTTTTCTAAAATAAAATATATTTGTATTTTTAGAAAAATTATTTCTATAGCCTGAAATAAATTAAACAAAAGTTGCCTGTAAGAGAACACAATAAATTAGAATTTAGTTAACTGATAAGATAGATCAGCTGTCATCAAATCCGTTGTCCTCAGTTATTTGATAAAAAGATATCTTAATATAAAATTAATCAGAAGTAAAAAAAAACTTAAAATCTTTTATATAATTTTCTGTTTTTGATGAGAAATTGCTTACAGTATGCTAAAAAAAATTGCATCATGTAATTTTTCATACTATTTTCTAAAAACTTATTATCCTTCAGTAGAATGAATGAAAGAAATAAATGTATATAAAATATACAGTATCGCAACTAATTAAATTCTATTTTTGATAGAATTAACACTCTGCTGCCTGGCAGGGGTATAGTGAGGTCAAATTTAGGTCATTACAACAGACCAGTATTTTACAATCTTTTGTTATTTTATAAAAACTAGTCTGGTTAAGTTTTGGTTGAAGAAACGTTTTTGTTTTTTATTTTTAAAAATCAAAAAGATTTATTTTATATAATCGAACAGAAATGAATTTTATACTGTATTTCATGAATTTATAAAAAAGCAGTTATTGGTGGTTATCTATATCAAGGGAAACTTAAATTCATTCCCACAGATTGAATCCAGCCTGCCAGTCAAATATTGCTACAAAATATTGATGCTTTTGTATCATTACATTAATAAATTTAAGTTTCAAATTATTCACTTTAATAAGAAAATTATCAAATTTAAAAATTCATTGATGATGCAACATGACAAATTGACTAGTATAAATATTTGTAATTTTTCCTAACTAGTTTTACTTAAATAGTGATTTTTAAAACTTGTATTGGCTGATTTAATAAATAGCAAAATAGTTTAGACTAGAAAAAACTAGTTTGGCCTAAATTTGGATTTTACCAATAACTTATATGTTAGATCAATATTAATGTGTGATCTTAATATTATAAATTATTTTTAGGCTCCTGGATATGGTGACATAAGATTGACAGTTGTAGAATTACCTAGTATAGTAACATTAGAAAGCACTTTTGAAATTGTTTGTAGAATAACAAATTCATGGTAATTTTTGCAAAAGTCTTATTTTGTAATTATGAAAGTTAGCTTAGCAATTATTATATCAGTATTTTAAATTTTTAGTGAGAGAACTATGGATTTGATACTGACTCTAGATACTCATTGTTCAAATGGAATATTGTGGCAAGGAGTAACTGGAAGACAACTTGGGAAATTTGAACCTTATTCATCATTAGATCTTAAACTGAATGCTGTAGCTATTCGCTTGGGATTAATGGTAAGTTTATATTATTGTTTATCATTTACAAAAAGCATTTATAAATTTTTAAAATTTATTTATTTATTTATTTTTATAATGATTAGGTAATATCTGGAATTCGTTTGACTGATTCCTTCTTGAAAAGAACTTATGATTATGATGAAATTGCACAAATTTTTGTTTGTCCAAAAGAGACTGACTATCATCAAAATTAATATTATTAGTTTGTAAATATTGCTTTGTAAACTATTTAAATAAATACCAAGTATTGCTATTTTTTGTAAAAATTTTATAAATCTACAATAATTATTTTAATAATGTCTCATTAAATATTTCATTAAGAAGGTGAACTAAACAAATAAACTGATTGACTTGATGTTGAAAAATATAATTAAAATAACAATTTTACATGACATAAAGTTTGCCAATTTAGCTTATCAAATATATTTTGGTTACATAAGATGGAAATGCAGCTGTTGATCCTCAATTCAAATAGCAATAATCAAATTTCTTACAAAAGAAAGTATTTCTATATGGAAATTCTCAAGAGTTTCAACTACTAAAAATGTTAATATTGTCAGCAGAGGACAGTGCTCAAATGGTACTTGCATTTTTGAGTAAGTTTACATCATTAATAATAATACCAAATCACTTTGATATCATCAATGTGTTTACAAATCATTGAATGATTTGTATTCAGGATTATGAACAAAAAAATTCAGTTACAGTGTAATCTTGTTATCTCGAACCTCTCTATCTCGAAACCCTTGATATAAACCTTTGGAAAAAATTTTCCGTGCACTTTCAGCATTAAATCAATGTAATTTCAATAGTTATCTCGAAGTATTTTGTTCAAAACCCTTGCTATCTCAAATTAGTTTATAATTTTTGTGCTAGAATAATTAAAAATACTTAAGAATTTTCTCTTGCTTTCGAAGTCTAAACAAAGGATTTAAATTTAATAAAAGATCATAAATATGCTACCAATAACCGGAACAGAAACTTTTTGTGCATTCTCGGAATACTGAACATGCCTTACAGTAGTTTCATTTTCTAGGTTTCATTTCTAATTGTTGATAGGCTTTTGTCAATATGATTGTGCTTATTCAGCGATATTTTCAAACTTTTGTTTATAAGATGCAGGAGTATTTTGACACTAATTTTCATGGAAAAAAGTGTTTCTTGTACAGTATTAAAAACTATGATATGTATTATTGACATAAAAATATTTATTTAAAATTGAACCTTGATATCTCAAAAAAATCTTTATATGGAATTTTTTTTGTTCCCGTGAGATTCAAGATATTGAGATTCTACTGTATCTAATATATCAATCAATGGTTAATAGTTATAGCTTATAAAATTGTTAGCTTAAGAGTTATCATAATACAGTAATCATCTTTTGATAAAAGTAATTTCCATTTGGATTTTATATATGAAAAATTAATCTCACAATATATTTGCATTCAATACAGAAAAAATATTAAAATAATTTTGAAATTAATTTAAAAACAAAATTAAAATTTTCATTCTTAAATTGTGTGTCCAAAAGATTTATTATTATTATTATATATTTTTTTATATTAAGGGTGTTCATTGACATTTGGACAAACTGAATATCATTTCAGCTATTTAAACTTTTTAAAAACAAATTTATCAGAAAACTTGTTAAATATAAATTAGTTTACCATAACAATTATATAAATTTGACTCTGTAATGTTTCCAGGAGCATGAGCCTTACTTTGATTGGGGAGCCCTGTATAAATAATGAATTTATCTTTATTATGAATTTGCATATTGGTTTTAATTAATATTCTGTCATTTTTTAGAATAATCTATATTTTGAAAATAATTTAAAGTTGATTTTATTTATCCATATAGAAATACTTTTTCAATCATATGGTTTAAAAATTATAAACTAATGCATTAATAAAGCACAGTTTAGCCAAAATTAAATATCTTCATATTTATGATAATTTATTTACTCTGGAAATTACTTGTAATATAGTAATTGAGATGGTTATTAATAACAAAAAATATTGCTTGCAGCAAAACACTTTATTATATATTTAAAAAACAAAAAGTAATCCAAAGAGTAGGTTAACTTGCATTGTTAAATTTGTTTCTTTAATGGATTTTGAGCTAATTAAATTACAATTATATAATTTAATTAGCTCAAAATATTAATATTTAATTAAATTAATTAAACCAATGTAATTTAATTACATTGGTTTGTTTTAAAAATAATATGTTTAAATAATTTCATAGTATATTTGCATTATCATTTTCTGCAATATCCATTATGAAAATGATAAATATAATTATGCAAGTTTCTTCTTAATGATTTAACTTATCCTTTGATTTGTTTGAGAATTACATTCTGAAAAAACCATGCAGTATAAATTTGTGAATTGCAAAATATGCCTTTATATGAAGTAATAAGAATTCTATTCGTACTTAAAATTCTTAATTCAATAATAATAATTTATAAATCCATAAAATTAATCATAATAATACATCCAGATTTATTGCTTATTCTTGCAAGTTTATCACAGCAAAACTGCAATGAAGATCTGGAAATTTTTGAAAAAATTAATTAAAATTGTTTGCTTAGTAAAACCTATTCTTTTCTGCAAAATTCATCATAGAGTTTAATTTTAACTTTTATGAAATCTTAAATTCTGCTCCAAATTATATTTGGGAAAATAGATTAATTTAATTATATTGGGAAAATAGCTATACAGGTAGTGCAAGTTCGAATAATGCGATTTCGATTAGTGCGACTTATAAAATTGATACTGTTTTTGCCTTCCCATGTTCTGATAGCAAGTCAAGGTATTCCTCCTTTTTAGTTAGAAAAGACCATGAAAGCACACCCTGTTATATCCTTCCGAAAACGTGATCTGCAGGGAGGAAACTGTGACCACGTACTGGGTATGTGATTTGTATATATTGTAGTGAAATTAAATAGCTGACATATATTAGAATATTGTATATAATTTATAGACCATTTTACAAAGATGATGTGTGGGCATAGTGTGTTTCAGTTAAAATTAGTGATGAAAAATAGTATACTGTATTTTTGTCACTAGTTTTCTTATTAATTTATTGACAAAAAGTATTTTAGCCCATCTTACTGCTTATTACTCTTAAATATAGACTAAATAAATTATACCCATGAGTCTTCTTTGGTTATTCATACATACATACATACATACATACATACATATATATATAGAATTTAAATATCTTATAAAATTAAAATAGCTAAAATAATGAAATTGATATGATTTTTTAGATTTTATAAGATGAATTTTATCAGAGCTCAATTTTATATTCTCTAGTATAGTTATAATTAGTGTTGTTTAGCTTTTTAAAAGCAAAAGTAAAAGCCAAACAAATCAATTAAAATTTGTTCCGAAAGCAGAAGCCAAAGAAAAGTCAAATATAAATTATAATTTTTTGAAAAGCAAAAGTAAAATTCTTATTAGTACCAGAAAGTAAAAGCTGAAGCAAAAGTCAATTTAAATATGAATTTAAATTGACTTTTGCTTATTATTGAAAGGGTTTTTTCATCTGCCGGTAATGCGTGCAATTATCATAAAAATCGTTTAAGCGACAAACGCCTTGAAATGATTGTATTTTTTAAAACTAATATGAAATACCTGACCTCACTTGATTTCCTTAAATAACATTTAACTTTGTGTTTGTACATAAATAGTTTTTCAGTGAAATAAAATATTTTTGAAAATTTTGTATTTTTCTAAAAACCAAAAGTAATACTAGAAGATAAAATGAATAAATAACATTCAACATTCAAACATTCATTAAGGAAAACCAGAAGATAACATCTTAATTTACACATAATTTACAATTAAAAGCAAAAATCAAAGAAAAGCAAAACGTAATTTACAATTAAAAGCAAAAGTCAAAGAAAAGCAAAATATGAATATTTAAAGCTATATAACACTAGTTATAATTATTTTGTCTTGAAGGAATTTCTCATTTTCAGAATGTTGAAATTAATCAAATTAATATGCAACTTTGCTTTTGTATTGTTAGCTGATATAATATTTACATTAATTTTTCATTATTAACTGCATGTTTATCAATGGTTTCTAGGAACATATTCATTAATTTCAAGTAAATTCTGTTTTCAATACCATAATTTTTTTAAATTAGTTTATAAAATTTTAATGACTGCTGAAAATTGAATTTAAAGGATTTTGTTAAGCAAATGTTTTTCCAATTCAAAAAATAATTTGGAAGTAAAAAATTAAATTTTTATGCTTATGAAAAGCTTGTTTGTGGGATAATTATTTCATTGATAATTATAAATATTTTTTATTAGTGTTTAAAATCTAAAAACAAGGTTTTTAATTAAAAAAAATTTTGTTTAAAATATATGGTTAATAATTACACACACAATTATTAAAATATTCTTCTCAAGAATTAATGATGAAATTAAAATTCAGAAAACTAATAATAAAGGACAATAAATTCCAAACTGACTTGTTACTATTTTTATCCTTCTATTTTTATTATTATTTTTTAAATGGGATTTTCAGTTCATGTATTTGCCTCAGGGAATTATTTGATTGATTGAATTTTTCATAAATTTTTGTATGAATAAACTATTGATTAAAAGTTTATTTCCAAAAGAATTATACAAAATAAAAATTTTGAGAAAATAATTTTCATTTTATTCAAATTGAATTTTGGATTAATGTTTTTTAAATAATTCTTATATTCTGAATAATGGTTATTTTTTTCAGTTTTATTTTGTAATTTTGAAAATGCATGTTTTAAATTATTTATGAAGATGAATTTCAGAAGTTAAAAAGTTAAATGGAAAATATGTATTTTAAAAATTTTTTAATAAGAAAATTTCAGTTTTGAGTTATCATTCAATTATAGTTATAAAAATTATTTACTTTGACTTCTGATTAGTTTTTATTTAAAATTTATTATGTGAAATTCCAGTATTTTACTGTTTGTGAAAAATGATTATCAATTTGAGAATATGATCAACTAATAAAATTTGCACAACAGAAAATTCTCAACTTATAGCTGAAATAATATTCTTTGTATTAATGCATTATATCTAAATGGCTGTAATATTTTTTGCTGATAGTTTACACTAAATTTTTGTTATTTATATAATTTAATTAACTGTATACATAACATTTTTTTAGCTACTTTAACATTTCTTATTATTTAATATTTTATTATATTTATTTATTTCATCATAGCATTGTATAATTAATAATATTTCAAATCAAAATCTTCAGATCAGTATAAGTCATCTATAATTTTATAAATTAAGTTAATGTAAGTTATTAGAAAAACTTTTAGAGATAAACTTTTTATCTCTAAACTTCTGCTATACTGGAAGATAACAAAAACAAACGAATGTAGCACTATTTAGCAGAGTAAACAAGAATTAAATGGTAATGTTTTGATCTGTTCTAATATCTGTTTAAAGTCTAACGGCTAAAGATGGTCCTAGAACAGATCGAAAACATTACCATTTAATTCTTGTTTGCTCTGCTAAATAGTGCTACATCATTTGTTTTTGTTATCTTTTAGAGATAATTTAAGAAATGTTAACAATTCTTTCAAAACTTATTTGTCCTGAATAGTATAAATATTTAATATAGGATTTATCTTGATTTAGCATGATTTTTAATTATTGCATAATTGTTTTTACATATAATTACAATAATGATATAATGTTAAAAATATTTA
Source organism: Olivierus martensii (assembly GCA_000484575.1). Lineage (NCBI taxonomy): Eukaryota > Metazoa > Arthropoda > Arachnida > Scorpiones > Buthidae > Olivierus > Olivierus martensii. The sequence goes on from AYEL01069722.1 coordinate 42,564, forward strand.
AGTTAGTTAAATTATTTGTTGGGATAATATTGATAACATTCAATATATATTTTCAGGAATGTTAATTATATATACCCCATATATCAAATTCAATATTAGATTAGTCTAAAAACCTTTATTATTAAATATATTCATATTTTATTCATGTTTGTATTTATGAATTTTTATCAAATTTATTTTATTTGCATTTATTGTTGTATTAAGCTGATTATGAATTATTTCCTATTAAGAAACAGTTAATACATACAGAGAATACTTTCATATAAACATAAAATCAGTATTTTTTCATTTTGGTTTATTTGATATTCTACTAGTAAAAAAAGAAAATTGAAAAAGTACTGATATATGAAATACAAAGAAAATTTTATTACTTATTTAAAATTCAAAAACCAGGTAAAATTGAATTTTACTTAGCTGGTATTAGAAACATAAATATACATATAAAACTATGTAGAGACTATAGCAAACTATAATTTATAATCAGTGCTGAACTGGTTGTTTAAATTTTATCCAGTTTGCTGAACTTCTTTTTGTGGAGACAAAATCATAATTAAGTTCTTTTCAATTTGCTGAATGTTTTACAATATAAGAGAAATGAAAGCAATAATAAATTATAAGTCATAGATTCATTGAAAATCATATGTAATTACAGTATTTGAAAGTAGTCAGTTCTTACAGAAATCATAATTCCTTTCTCTCACAATTTATGCAAACATGTTAAATGATGAAAATACATACCAAAATAGTATTATAATAAGTATTTTGCTTATTTTAAGTATTACTTTATGATAAGTATAAATATTTTTTTTTTTGAGAAAAACAAGCCAATCCAATGCCAATTAGTATTTTGAATGGCAGCACTGTCTATAAATAATAGTTTAGACATTTCAAATTTTGCTTTAATGCTAACAAAGTAAGTCTTGATCTTATTTCTTTTTGAATTTCAAACAATTTAGTAAGTTATTTCTGAAATTTAAATCATCAGTATTTTTCAGTTTTTTCATTTTACATTCTATTCAAATAAGAGTTTTTAATTTTAAAAGTATTTTTGCTTTCTTATTCTTTTGAGCTGTTCTGTAAATTTAATATTTTATAGAAATCAGTACAATATTATTTAAAAAATATTACACATATGATTTATAATGTCTGTCATTAAATATCATATACTGACAATTTTGCTCAAATTATTTTATATTATCTATATTAATAAATTATCACAAATCATATTATAGGTCATAGATCATATTTATCAATTAAATTATCAGCCAGTTTTTACTTTACAAAATTTATTAGATAATGAACAGAAATTAAAAGTATTTTTGTATTTGTTGTTATAATAATGCTGTATTATATTTGGTAATTTATCACAAAATTATTTCATAAATTTAACTCTATTAGTATATTACATACTTAAAGAATATAATTTATTTATTATAACAATTTTGTATTAATATGAAATATTAGTTTTGATACAATTAATTCTCTATTAAGATATCAACTTTTTCTAAATATCTATATTTTCAATTTTGAACCATATTTCTATTTGAAGAATTTTAATTCTTCAAAGAGAAATATAGCTAATTATCTTGGCAAATAACCAAATGAAATAATGTAATATATAATGATACAAAAGATGTAAAATAAAATATATAATTACATAAAATTTAACAATGTATGACACAAAGCACAAAATACTGGTACTTTTAGTCATCTTACTTTGGAGTCATCATAAATAGAATGAATAGAAGGGAATGAGAGCTAATTATTTGATAATGAATATAGAGCAGTAATAATGATGAAAAAGACATGCATGAATATAGGCATTAATGACAGATAGAATTTTTAAAAATAAATGAACACTCGGGCCAGAATGAAGGTGCAACAATATAAATGAGGTGACGTGTAACTTCATTCCACTTATGTCATCATATCTTTATTCTGGTTCAAATTTACTAAATTCTTCAAAATTGAAGAAGAATTCAAGATGGATGTTGTACAAAAAGAAAAATATGTAGATTGCCAACTTGAATGAAAATAGGGAAAATTATACTGGTGTACAGGCTGAGAAAATAAAAATTATAAATATTTCTAAGATTTTATGATTTTTTGAAAAAAGAAAGATTTAAAAGGAAAATGAGTTGATTGTGTTCAAGAATATTTAAAACAGCAGGTTTACAGTGCAGAGCCAACCCTAAGGTAGTCGGTGCCTTCTGCAAAGTTCTTTTATAGTGCCCCTAAATATTTTCTTAAAGACAATAGTGGCTAATTTTCGGGTAATAAAAATAATCAAAATATATATTGTTATTAATATTTTAATTTAATATAAATCTTTATAGAGTACCTAGTATACAATAATGTAGAAGAAACTGCTTGTACTTTGTAACCATTTAAAGAGACAATAACAACACTTTCAGCAGTAAGAATATATACATTTATTGAAATTAACTACAAACGTTTTCAGCTAACGACGCCATTCTCAAGTAGTATTCTATTACTAACAGGTATTCGAATTAGAAGGATATAAAATAGAACATTGTTTTAAAATTATTAAAGTTGCTATGACAACCAATGTATAGAGTTAGCGATATATAATCAAAAAACTTTTTTACAAATAGTCATTAATAACATGGAACGTGAGGAAAAATAATATATTTACATGTAAAATAAAATAAAAAATAAAAGACGGTATTGACTAGAATCATACATAAGTGGGTACATATACGATTGTAAAAACAGTTCGTGGAGGGGTGGGTATCGAAGCGGAAGATTGTCCACCACTCATAGGATGGTTGCTCTTGCTATATTTGTTGTTTAATGCGTATCTCCAGGCTAACCTATCATTGATTAAATTCTCTGAGTCTTCTGATAATTTCCAGTGTCTCCGTAATTATAGACTGGGTGCGCGGTGGTACTGTTCTCGCAGCTTTCACTTCCTTCCAAGTTATTTCTATGTCACTGGAGAAGGCTTCTATTGCAAGGGATGTTGTTAGATTAGCATTGGCGATATCTCTTTTATGTTCCTCTAATCTTTTATTTAAAGGCCTCATTGTGACACCAATATTAAAATGATGTTCTATTTTATATCCTTCTAATTTGAATTTCTGTTAGTAATAGAATACTACTTGAGAATGGTGTCGTTAGCCAAAAACGTTTGTAGTTAATTTGAATAAATGTATATATTCTTACTGCTGAAAGTGCTGGTATTGTCTCTTTAAATAAATACCTAGTATTACAATATAATGTAATTAATTACATAAAACACTACATAAGTACTAAGTAACATGAAACAAAACGGATTTACTCATATTATAAATTCTTAACAAAATTAAATTTATAAGCAAACATTAATATTAAAATTTTACTTTTCTGGCTTTTATAATTAGTTGCAAAATTACTCATAATAAACAGCATATATTTATTTAAAAAAATAATCTTGTAAGGCAGCCCCCCATACAGGGACCTGCTGATATTGTGCATCACTTGCATCCTGCCTTGGGCCGGATCTGTTACAGTATTATATGGGATGGTATGTTAAAGAATCTTTCTATTTTTATGGCTTCTCTAAAGAATAAAGAATTGATGAGAATTTTAGATATTAAGACTTCTTCCTTCTCCCAAGTAGGAAAAAACTCATTAATAATATGATTTTTATATAAGGGAAAGAAGTTTTTATTTATTTTTTAATATTAGAGGTGTATTCTATAATTGGATATTTAAGTTTCTGATAGTGTCACCATGCAAAAGCTAGACTCATTATACTGCTTTTTGAGAGGGATAAAATACCTATCAGCATATTCAATATTTATATATGTATAAAAAATAGTTTCAAGTCTCAATTATTACCTATGATTTAGCTAAGAAATGATAAAGAAGAATATAACTTTACAGCACTTAAGCAAGGTTAAATTTTATTTTGGTAAAGCACTTTCGGACTAGTAGTAGAGACATCTTATGCTGTATATAGTGAGCTATTTTCTGCCCCCACTATCCTCGTATAGTCTATCCTGCTACTGCGTGCTACAGTGCCCGCTGAACTCTCGCATTTCTGAAATATGCCCTCCTATTAAAAAAGGTTGCCGACCCCTGCTATAGAAAATGGCATTAAATTTTTAATCCAAAGAGTTAGCAATTATGACTATCTTTTCGATGATGATTACACAGTGAGAGACTTGACTGTTATCCATAGTGTAAACAGTTTCATTACAATGTAGTAATATTTGACTGGAACTAGATTGAACTATGAGTAACTCAATAGTGTGGAACAAGCCTGAATAGCTTTCACTGATCAATCAATAGTCATTCCAGTGATTTTATTTTTTTTTTTAAATGTTCAAAAAGTTATATACATTGTGAACAATGGAAAACTTGCATGGAATTCTGAAAAAGACTTAAATTAGTACTATTTATCATCAAATTTATCTACATAAATATATAAAGTGAAATTATAGTGATTTGAATCCATTTGAAAATATTTTACAAATTTTATCTTCGTCATTTACTAAATAAGTATATAGGGTATAACATCCTGTTTCAAGTTTTCTTTGCATTAAACTTGTATGTAGATAAAATTTTTTTTTTTGTTAATATTTTCCTTAACAAGAACAACAACCATAATTGCTAATTCTTCAGATGAAAAATTTAATGCCATTTTCTATAACACATAAGTGACTACATCCAACTTGAAGATCAGTTTCAGACTTATTTGTGAGTGAATATATGAACATGTTGTAAAATGACGAGCAAGATTGAACTGAGCAGCTTGATAGTGTGGATTGGACTTAAGTCTCGTTCCAAAGTCAACAAAACCTCAGGCAAAGGGCTTGTCTCATTGTGTAAAATAGGAGTGAGTTTCAAAATGCTAATATAAGTCTAATTTTTTTAATGATAAATAGCCTGTTTTGTGCACAATCTTAGAGAATAACTATGCTGAATTTGGTTCAGATCAAAAATATATATGGATATTCAATTGATAGCATTGATGTCAGAATTTCACAAAAATTTTATAATTTTCTGGAAGGTTAGTCCCTATCTCCATGCAAAATTTCAAGCTCCAAGCATATCTGGAAGAGTCCAAACAATTTGTGGATACACAAATACAATGGATTCTGCTTAATTGGGACACATCAGGACTAAGCCATTTTGTCCCAATTAAATGAAGTAGTAATAAATTCTAAAATAAAATATGTAATTCATAGGTAAAAAGTAATTGGTAAAAAAAAATAATAATTAGGTACCTATTTTAATGATTTATTAAAATCGGTAAAAAAATAATACTTAGGTACCTATCTCCTCTGACTTCTTCAACACTAGGCCTTTGATATTCATGCCTCGCCCGCTAACTATAGAAATCCATTGATTTAATGCTTCTTTGACTTCTGGATCCTTTCCATCACACTTTCTTTTGGATGATCTTCTGGAATTTCTTTCTGTAATGCCCACTCCTCACACAGTTGATTTTCTTGTTAGAATTTCTTTCTGTAATGCCCACTTCTCACGTAGTTGATTTTCTTGTTGGAATTTCTTTCTGTAATGCCCACTCCTCACGCAGTTGATTTTCAGGAATTTCTTTCTGTAATGCCCACTCCTTATGCAGTTGATTTTCTTTTAATTTCTTTCTGTAATGCCCACTCCTTACGCAGTTGATTTTCTTTTTAAGAAAACGCACTATGATAGATTTTGGTATACCAGTTATATCAGGAGTCTACAATGGCTTGTATTAAATGGCTGGCTTTTAATTTTATCCAGCAAAGCAATTTTACTTGAAAGTGTAAAATCCATTTCTTGGCATCTTGGCAGATTTAAAAATTTTAAATAAAATTGACACTGTAAATGAATATTGCTAGAAACAGTAACAAAAGAATCTTAAGTAGACTCACACTTGCCAGACTCATGACAATAGATAACTGATTCTCATCATGCTAGTGTTGCCAAATACAGTACTATTTATCAATGATGATATTTACTTATAATTTTAGTAAATAATGTATGTTTATATTAGTGCGGCAACAGTGTGTTGACAATGTGTATGCAATAACACGCGAATAAACGACCTGCCCCAGTGTGTTAGTCTGTATTGTTTTGTAGAAAGGTTTAATCTGAAAAATTACCATACAATAAAATGTTATAATTTTATAAGGAATTTTTTATGAAAGCACACAAGTATTAGTGTATATAGTGTTGCCATACAAACTGTAAATAAAAACTGCTGTGTTGCCATATAACTCTGAGGTGTTGCCATACTTTCGAAAAATCCCTAAAATATATCAAAATTTGAAAATTCGTTTTCTGCTACTGTCCCAATTAAGTGAAAAGTTGTCCCAATTAAGCGTTTAAATTTTGTAATAGTTTGGTTTCCATTCTTTAAGATTTGTCCTAATTAAGTGGAATCCACTGTATATACAGGTAGGCCTCGATTAGTGCGAATAATTGATTCCACGAATTTCTTGCACTGTTCGAATTCGCACTATTCAAAGTATTAACTCTATGTAAAATATGGTAATTGCTTCTTGCTATGAGAGATTCTGGCCATTAGCCAACCTTCACGATGAATAACCACAATACTAACTTAACAAAACTGTTTAAGAAAAATTTATTTTCATATTTTACATCACTGTTCATCATCGTTTAAGAAATATTGATGAATAACTACAATAAACTTAACACTAACTGTTTAAGAAATATTTATTGAATAACCACAATAAACTTAACACTAACTGTTTAAGAAATATTTATTTATATTTTATATCGTTATTCATCATCTAAATTAATTACTCCAGCCTTTCGCTTAAATGTTCGCTTTACTAATCGGTATGCATTTTTGGTTGCAGTCTTCAATCCATACAGCTAAAAGACGCTCCATTTCTCTACTAAACTTCTATTTCTTGTACTTGTTTGAAAACCACAATAAGTCGATGCAATTTTAATTTTCTGGTGTATTTCGTTTGCATGTTTTGTGATATTCTATATGGTAGATTCAGGCGTTTTGAGATCTCGTCCTATCTTAGAATTAGTGTGACCGCTTTTATGTCGCTCAATCACATCCATTTTTTGCTGTAGCGTAATCACTAACCTCTTCTTTTTTTCATTTCCTGTTTTATCATCAAAAGTGAGAACACTTTTGATGATAAAACATCAAAAGTGAGAACCTTTTATCCATTTTGATACTTTTTAAAAGAGAAAATTCTGTACTATACCGTATGTATACGATAGCAAAGCTAAATAATAGTACAGTAATGTTAAACAGTTAACAGCTAAAAGCCCCACCTCTCGGATGTTTCACCCCTTCAAAGCCAAGTGACTGTTCTTGGACGGAAGCCCCACCTTTCGGATGTTTCACCCCTTCAAAGCCAAGTGACTGTTCTTGGACTGCTCCTCATCCGGTTTTACTAACCGAAAATTAACGGTAATTTGTTAATTGACATCATAAAAGGAGGCGGAGCTTTGTTAGTAAGATTGGTCTATGCTTACAACTCGCATTAATCAAATATTTGCTCGCACTAACTGAAAAACGGTATCAATTTTATAAGTCGCACTAATCGAAATCGCATTATTCGAACTCGCACTAATCGAGGTCCATTACTTTGGCTCTATAGTATAGACCAGGGGTCGGCAAACTGTGGCTCTGAAGTAAAATTGAAAATGAAAATAAAAATATCATAGTTTCATTTATAAAATTTAAAGGAATTTTATTCACATAATAGCAATTTTGTTTTATAGGTCTCGCAAAACTTCATGGCATTAAGATGCGCGAAGCGTGATGTCGGGAGGGAAAGCAAATGTGGATTGGGTTTACAGAAGGAATGGAGATAGTTGAGCACATGGTAAGCAGGGCAGCCAAAGAAAGCGATTAACAAGTGAGCATACATGGGTCCTCTACTGGGCAAGACAACGTTAGCAATGCGAAATGTAAAAGCGGGAAATCTAGGGGAAGCACGTGTAGTTGCACGAAATATATTTGTGACTCTCGAAATTTTTAAATTGTTGTGAGGGACAGATTTGGCTCTTCTGTCTGAAAAGTTTGCTGGCCCCTGATATAGACAATTGTAAATAAATTTAAAAGTATTTTATTATATAATTTAAAACAGTTTTATTACAAAAATAAAATCAACAAAAAAAAATGAAATTATACAATAAAATCCATTATATTCAAAAAGTAGTTTAACTTGCACTGAACTGTACATTATATTTTCAAAAAGTTTTTCCTATAGGTCAAAGTTGTTCGGCTTCCTTACATTACTTCAATCCAATGCGTAAAAATTTATTTTTATATGGTTATTCTTACTTAAATTTATTTATATGATTTTCCATTTTCTTAAATACATTAATACATTAAAACTTTGATAAAGTTTTATGAATATTTTTGATAAGCATGAATCAGTTTTGTAATTTAACAAAATGTTATATCATAAAGCTTTAATTGTGATTCTCAGAAAAACTAAGCTTCGGATCAAAAATTTCAAAGAACAGAGTAATCTTATTTTATCATTAGGAATTTATTCTGAAAATATCACTTTCCATCTTTTTTATGTATCCGGAATATAAAGGGATTATTGCAATAAATATAAGTTCTAAATATTCTAAAACTGGTATTGAAAATTCACTTTAGCTTTCATAATTATATTCTTTATCATAATTTTTAATTAATCATATTGCATTAATTGCCTGAATTAAATGATTAATTTGGTTAGAAAATATATATAATTAAAAATAGTATAATTAGAAAATCATTTTTCCATAATAATCAATATTAATAAATTAATTGTTTCAATTTTCTTATCAAAAATACAAACATGACTATTAGATTATATACTAATGTAGATTTGACATTTTATTGAAATCATTAGCCTGTTTAAAAGAGCAAAAATATTTGGCAGTGTTATGAGGACACTGAAAAGTCCATGATTTGATAAATGAAAAATAGTATTTTTCTTTTTGGAATTTTTATTTTTCATCATACTCTTTTTGAATTTCAACATACTTTATCTAGCAATGCTGCATTATTCCTTCATAGAAGTGAGATTCCTCATGGTTCTCAAAATAATTGTATACTGCTGCTTTCAACTTATCATTTGAGGAAAATTGCATCAAGAAATTTTTTCAGATGGAAGTCAGATAAAATCTATAAGACATCTGGGGCAGCAAATTATACATGAATTTGGAAATTTTTGTTATAGAAATATACTTGTATGAACATGTGTTATTCTGATAAAAGATGATTTTTTTCTTCGATAAATCTGACCTTTCATGAATTTTTTGGTTTAGTTAATTCAGAAGATTAGTATAGTACTGTCCCATTATCATTTGACCTTATGGAAGATAATCAATCAGTAATATCCCATTAGTATTCTAGAAAAATTGAAGTATAACATTTCTTGCAGACAAAATTGATTTTATCTTTTTTGATAGCAAAGATTCCCAATGCTGTGTTTTGATTGCTATTTAGTTTTTTTGCATAGGATGAATCCAAGTTTCATCAGTGATTACAAATTGACAGACAAAATCAGTTCATATCCTTCTTAAAATGGTCCAGACATTCTTGAGAAATATGCAATTAATTGTGTTTGTTAGCAAATGTGGCATCTATCTCGCAGATAGCTTTTTCATAATATATTCATTAATTTCACATTTATCTGAGATCTCCACAGCTTTGTGTCTTTTTAACAGTTTTAGCAATTATAGATACTTTTAATTAACAGTCTTCCAAAACAATATTGTGCATTTTATTGATTATTTCCAATGTTGTAGCACTTTTTGGGCATTCACTACAGGTATCATCTTCCAAGCTTGCATGATCACATTTAAGTTCTAAATTCTATTTTTTTTTTTTTTTTTTTTTTTTTTTTTTTTTTTTTTTTTTTTTTTTTTTTTTTTTTTTTTTTTTTTTTACAATTGCAAATAAAGGTGCACTATTGTCCGATACATTTTTTACCTTGCTAGAAATTTCAATTGGGATTAAACCTTTTTTAACAAAAAACTTTATGGAGATACTATTCATTGCACAATCTTTAATTTTATCTATTAAAAAAAACACTAGGATGACTTGACTGTTTACAATAGGGGTGGGCAACCTCCAACCCGCAGGCCACATTATTTTATTATATCTAATACCAACGCTATGTATACTTGCGGGCCACATTATTTTATTATATCTAATACAACGCTATGTATACTTATACCTGTATCTTCTCTTTTTTAAATAAATACTTTTATTATCAATTGTTTTTGTCATCCTTCTCTTTTTTAAATAAGTATTATTATCAATTGTTTCTGTTTTGGCCCGTGGCCACTATAAATTTTTCTATATGGCCCCCTACAAAAAAAAGGTTGCCCACCCCTGGTTTACAACAAAGTATTTAACAGATAAATTTGATATTTCATGTGTGTTCATAACATAGTAGTACCATTATAATATAGAAAAAATTTTAGATATAGCAACAACATATATGATCAGATTGGATATGATTCAAATTATATAATTAATTACCAATAGATATCAAATAATATAATTACTGTATATCATGATAACTTAATTATATTTCATGATAGTTTAACACCATTCAAGTAATTAAAGCATCAAGATGTTTGATTTGTAGATATGCTATTGACATATAAATCTAACTATTAAATGTACAATTATTTGATTTTTATTAACATTACTATACAAAAAAAAAGATCTATAGTATTATATAATCTCTCACTACCTGCATATTTAACAAAGAAATTTTTAAATAATAGATAAATTTATAATTGTATATCAAAATTTTAAATTATGCAATTTTTTGCATATGCATAGTTCAATTCATTTCTCTTAAAAAAAGAACTCAATAAGTATTGCTCTTCTTCCTTTAAACTATAGTGGAGTTTTACTGGTGATGAATAATTAGAACTATATTGCTAAATGCTTATTTCATCAACTTATTTTATACAATTTTTGTATTTTTATTTTTTATATTCATATTTTGGATTTGTTTATATAATTCTTTGAATATTACTATCTTATATGAACATTTATTTTATTATTTATTATAATATTTAAATATTCAAAACATATTACAAATGTATAACAAAAAAATTATAACATTGAAAGAAAAAAGTATAAGTGCTTGATAGTCTTACATATGGAGAATGAGTGCAGCATTAATGGAATAACTTTTATGTGAAGTAGAAATTAGAAATTATAGAATTGAAATCCTTGTAAAATGAAGTTATTATAAGGTAAATATTGTATACAGAATATCAAAAAATTCTAGTTATTTATAAGCCTTATGGTTATAATTTAGAAAAAACAAAAATGACTCTTATTTTTATTACTTTTTTTTATTATCTTGCCACTATATAAAAAGTCTTGATCTGGCAAGATCGAAGTTGTCAACCATAATATTTTTCTGGAATGTAGTCCTTGCAATTGGTGAAGGATTACTATATTTTGAATAAATGATTTATCTTACTTATTTGGCTTGTTTACTTTTATTTAATTTCTTGAAAAGATTTATGAAATTATATTGATAAAAAAAGGAGAAAAATGTAAAATTATTTTAGTAGAGAAAGTCACACAGAAAAAAATATCATTATCAATATCAACTGATTTAACTTAAATACCAGTATTTCATATTGGAAAGTGAATCTAATTATCTAATTATTATTAAGAAATATTTTAATTTTAAACTCATTGAAAACTAAACATAAAAAGATTGGTGAAATATTAGCCACAAGTTTTTATGATTTCAAAAAAATTTGTTTAATTTTTAGATGCTTGTCATTTCATGGAATTTGTGATTTGAAAAGAAAAATTTTTAATATTATGATAAATTGTAAAAAAATCATTAATAAAGCAAATACAATAGTTGCTTTATTAAAAATTTTTTAAATGCATACTTTTATACAAAACTTGTATTGATTTTTTTAATTTAAAAATCTTGCAATCAATTTTTTTTTCCATAATTTAAAATCTTTATGTAGTTAATTCAAAACAGAAGATTCTTTAAGTATTAGAAAAAAACAAAATAAATTTAAAAATAAATTAAAAAAAAAAGAAAAAAACAAAATTATAAAAAATCAATGAAAATTTAAATAAAAATAAATATAAATATTAATTGGTTACCAAGTTTTGCAAAATTTATATATTACCAAATATATCAGCATAGAATTTGGATAAATTCATGTATGAATCTAAAAGTCATTTAAAAATCAAACAGTTATTATAATTCTGTTCTGAAAGCTGTTTGATTTTATTTAATTACAACGCTCTTCAAATATTTTAATGCTATCTAACTTTTTTTTTTTTATTATATTTTGGTTTCAAAATGTTTTGCTTATTTTTATGAGTATATTGTTAACTGCCATACTGTAGTTATTTGAACTTCTCTACAAATTAATTGCATTGTTTTTCACTGTTAAAGTTTACAGTTTCATTACTAAGTATCATTAAAAAGAATAAAATTATATAAATTCTTTATGAAATATTAAATGATATTATACATATTAGTGTATTGCTTTTAATGACATTAAAAAAAATTATCACATTTATGATCTCAGCTGTTATCCAAAAAGATAAAGGTCTTCTTATATCTTATATGTATAAAAGATTAAAAGATGCACTACTGACATATAATTTATGTATATAGAACAAATCTGATTTTAACAATTTCATCTTGTAAATGAAGCATTTATTTGATGAAATAATTAATATATTTCATTGGTTTTTGTGATTTCAAAATTTTTGTATATATATTTTATATATCATTAAAGAAATCAAACATTTACAGTTATGATCAGGGCTGAATATAATAAAATTTGATACTTAATTTACTTAAATCTTCTTATATATATTAGACAATAAGATAGTATTGTAAAAGTTATTTCTTTAAATATTAAGTATATTATATCACATTATACTATACATTATAATTTTATATTTAAATATAATTTAATTTCATATAGGGAAATTAAGGTTGAGACTCATTTTCATTCTCTATAAGAGAAAACCATATTCTTCTTATTATTGAGCTTATTTCTAAGGATAACATTACTGAGAATTTAATTGTGACTGATTCTCAAGATGAATTCATCCTGAGAATCAATCACACATCTTTTCTAATTAATATAATATATGCTTCTAAATTGGATTCCTTTATATGAGATAGTTTAATTATAAACAGCTAATTTAATATTTTGTTGTAATCTAAATAATTTTTCAATAAATTAATTTTTTTATCATGGAGAAATCCTTGAAATCACTGCTGTCCTACCGTTATTGGGAAACAAAGCACTATTAAATTGTGCAGCCACTAAAGTAAGAATTTAAAAATATGCATATGCCATATAAATGAAGTTATTAGAATATTGCTAAAAGGTGGTAAAACAATATACAATGTTGTATATTTAAAAACAATTCTGTTGCTCTCACTTGATAATGGCAAGAAAAATAACTACTCAGTTATGAATTGTGGCATGTTATTAATTTGAGCTTAAGACAAAAATTGTTTTTGAATTTATTTATATAATTTATTAAAATACCTTAATTTGATGATGATAATCCTTATGGATTTTACTTAAAAAAATTATAATAAGTTCTTAAAACATTTGTGAAATTAACTTCTGGAGCTCCTATATCTGTGGAATATCACTGTGGTGTCTTAAGTGTTTGTGCATAAGTACAACCCTGCCTAAAATAATTTTTGGGTCTCAAGAATTACAAAAATAATTATATTTACAGCTCATGATATATTAGTATGATTAGTAAGTTGTAAATATAATAATCCAGTAAAATTGTCAATGTTCTTTTGAGTAAAAAAAGATTTTATCTATGGATCTGTTTATTTTTGCAAATTTATTATCTTCTCTTTTGTGTGTGGTTCCCTCTTCCCATAAAGCATATATCAATGCCTAATGCAAGTCAGATGTATATAGAAAAAATGAGGGTTTTTTTCTACTTATATATTTTCCTTTTCACACAGTTTGTAAAGTTTAAACAATGATGCTTATTTTTTTCAATCATGATCTCTTAGAATCCTAGGATTCCATGGAATCCCAGTTAAGAAAGCTTAGATTTCCAATCTGTCAGATTTCATAGACCAAGATAAGTCCGAGCATGATCTATTAAAGTACAAAATAGATTAGCCAATAAATTGAAATGCAATCTTTCTAGATTAAGGCTGCATTTCAACAGCACTTACTAGTCAGAGAATGGCCACAATTTACCAAACAAAATATTCATTTAATTATAACAAATCAAATGTTATTTTTTTAAAATGCTTTTAATTCAATATTTTTAAGTAAATCTGATAAGAAAAAATTTTAAATTTGAATCAAATGGCTTAGATTTTCTAGGCTATTACAAAATTTTAATCTGAGCCATATGCAAAAAATTTTTGTCATAAATGTTAGTTCTATTGAAAAATTTTATGAAAACTTTCATATTTAATAAAATTCTAAAATGTTGGATACTAGGTAATTTTGCAATTTGTTTTTTTTTTTTTTTTTTTTTTTTTTTTTTTTTTTTTTTTTTTTTTTTTTTTTTTTTTTTTTTTTTTTTTGATAAAATACTGCCTTATAGGTACTCATTGTGTTTAAATACAAAAATAAGACACAACTACACAATATCATCATTTAATTGCATCCTGATTTTTGTTATTGATATTGAATATTTCATATGGTAATTTAAAAGATTTTTGTACAGTTTTTGATTTTTTGAAAATTTTTAAATAAAATAGTATGTACAGTACATATATATGTTAGTACAAATGTTCATAATTAAAGGAATATATCTATTATATTTCATAATATTAACTTATAGATATTATTACGGTAACTTAGATGAAAATAAAATTTCAATTAAGATATAATATGTTAAAATTATCTTTGTATCGTATTAATTCTTGTTATATAGTAGTTCAAATATTAGTATAATTTGATTGACTAAATCTGATTTAAAAAGATAAAATTATAACAACAATCTGCAATGAAATATTTTAATATCAACTTCATATAAAATTCTCCATATACATTAAAGAAAGTAAACTTCTGATATATACTGAAATGTAATACTTTATTTTCAAAACCATCAAAAAATTTTTCAAGCTACAGTATGTATTTTTAAATTATTAAAGTTTCATTATGAAAAAAATTCCAATCTTTATTGAATTTTATGATAATCTTTCTTATTGATAATGTTTTCAAATTCGACTTTAATTTTTCAAAAATAATAATTGAATTGTGATTTAGAAAATATGTATGTATGTACAGATAAACAAACACATATACTAGCAATAATTTAATTATCTTTTATATATAGCTTATAATATTTTTATATTATTGCTTATTGTATCTTAGTTGTAACAGAATAGAAATAATAATCACTTATACAAACTTTTAAAATTTTTTAATTGTCACCATACTATTTACAAAATTTTTTATTAAAAATAGTAATTGAATTTTTGTTTATACTTGTTCATCTGTTATGCTAATCAATGTATTTGCATTATCAGAAGTGATTCAATAATTAGTACAGTACAAGTTTTTCATGTCTATATATTCTTAAATTTCAAATGGAGAGCTTTGATATATTGATGTTGATTATTTTTTATTTTTATCAAACAAATTGATAATAAATAATAACAAATTTGAAATTCAATAATTTACATATTTCATTGATTTAAGTTTTTGGATAAAGTGCAGGGTTGAATATCTCAATCTATAATGTTCCTAAATTCATAACTTTGCTTTTACAGTGATAGATAATGCAATAATGCACATGCAGCCATGATACACTGTTGTTATTTCATAAACCATCTTATATTGTCAATGTGAAGTGTTTCTGACTATTTTCTGTCATATTGTTTATATATCATTAAAAAATGTCAAAAAGTTATGATGATGATAATTCTATGGGAATGTCTTAAATAAGATTTTTCCAAAGATGTTAAACAAATTCATTTTTATTATTTGTTGAAATTTATATTTTTTGTTTCTTATTTCAAATAAAAAGGAATTTTCCTGAAAAATTTTAATTCTTTCTCACTTTTTTCAACTTCAGCATATGATGTATTCCAAAATCCGGAAAATCAAAAATCCAAAATCCCAAGAATTCTGGATTGGGAAATACTCAACCTTTATATAATAAATATATTTACTTATATTAAAGTTTTATTTTCTAAAATGTTATTTACTAAACTTTTCTGTATTCAAATAATCCTGATTAACCTGCCTTAATTAATCCCTTGATTTATAATGGATTTTTAATGATTTTGAAATAATTTAAACTAATTTTAGCGCCATCTCGCGTAATTAGAATTATTATTTTATTAATCAATGATGTGGTGCCATCCATTAATTAATAATTAAACTAGAATTTTTAACTAATTTATCTGAGTGATGACTATCTAATTAACTAACAATTAAATTAGAATTTTTAACTAAATTATCTGAAGAAAAAATCTGCCTCGGCCCGGGATCGAACCGGGGACCTTTGGGCTAATATCTCAATATCATAACTGCTAGACCACCGAGGCCAACGAGCGGATTAATTCTTCAGACAGTTATATTAATTTAGAAGTAATTTTCTGTATTAGCTGCTGTTTAAGTTTTTAATATTCATTAATTTATTTCTATAATATTCATAGAATTCATTATGATTATAGAAATAAGAAATAATAATGAAACGATTTGTTGTTGTTTGATAGGTTTTTTTTTTTTTTTTGATAATTTCAAATTCAGACATCTTTCTAATATAAATTTCATTTCTCAATATTTAAGTGTTTTCATTTATACAGTCAGTCACAAAAGTCTACATACACCACCTAAAAAGACACATTCATGCTATGCAAAGCAAATATGACAGTAATCATTACTTTAATATAACCATTTAGTGTACATGAGCATGTATTGCAAGTACAAAAGCAAAAGTAAATATACATTGCGCACAATTGCACAATTACTGAAAACAGGCTGCCACAAAAGTCTACATACAGTATGCAGGAACTGTATAGTAGGCCTATTAATATCTTGTAGGACCATCATTGGAAGCAATTACTGACGCCAGTCATCGAGGCATGGAAGAAACAAGTGTTGCTGTTATGGTATCCCAGGGTTTCATCAGGGCTTCCTTTAAAGACTGCACATTGGTAATTTTGTGTTTTCATATTACTTTGTTCGAGCTCATCCCATAAATGTTCGATGGGATTGAGGTCTGGTGACTGGGGCAGTGAATGGAGTTGTCGTGGCACGGGGTACAGCAGCATTTCCTTCACGATCACAGCAGTGTGCTTAGGATCGTTATCCTGCTGGAAGATCCAGGAATTCCCAAACTGCAAGGCGTGGATGGATGGTTGCAGATTCTCTCGCAATATGTTCAGATATTTAAATCTGTCCATTGTGCCCTCAAAAAGTACCAGCTTACCCATGCTTGATGCAGCCATCGAGCCCCAAACCATCACATGTCCACTCCCATGTTTAACAGTTGGTTCTAGATTCACCATTCGCATTCCTCCATACCTTACCACGCCCATCGCATCCAAATATATTGTACTTGCTCTCATCAGTAAATAGCACAGTATTCTAGAAGGCAGAATCCTTGCCGATATGTTCTTTAGCAAATTAAGCCATTTTTGTTGATTTGCTGCAGAGATGAGTGGCTTCTTTCGTGGATTTGCTGCAGAGAAGCCACTCATCTCTGCAGCAAATGCATACCTCTTCAAATGCTTCCATGCATACCTCTAGATCATAGTACTCTCCGTATGGTTTCTGGATGAACAATTTGGTCCGTAGCCTTTGCAATATGTTCTGTTATTATTGGAGCACTTAATCGAGGATTTGCCCATACTGGTTTACAGATAGCCCGAGCATCACATTCACTTAGCTTTCTTGGATGGCCTGTTCTAGGTTTATTGAACACATTTCCAGTGTTGTTGAACTTCTGGATAACAGTTTGAACAGTTGCATGACTTTTCCCAACAGTTTTGGAAATTTCTCCGTATGATTTGACATCATTTCTGAGCTTCACTATCACATTACGCAAATCTGCCAATAATTCAGTTCTAGGACCCATCTTGCTAGCAGAAATTCATGGAATGCTTGCTCGACATTTATATTATGCCAAGATTCTTGACAACTGCTATTAATTTTATGTAAATCAGATAACACACCACCTGGTGTAGATATTTGCATACTGTATGTAGACTTTTGTGGCAGCCCATTTTCAGTAATTGTGCAATTGGGCTCAATATATATTTACTTTTGCTTTTGCACTTGCAATACATGTTCATGTAAACTAAATGGTTATATTAAAGTAATGATTACTGTCGTATCTGCTTTGCATAGCATGAATGTGTCATTTTAGGTAGTGTATGTAGACTTTTGTGACTGACTATAAGTATTATTTATTGTAGAATGTAATTGGATATACTCAACAAAGACACAAATTAATATATTTCTTTTAAATAGATATTCTACTAACTAATCTGTTTTTTGAAACAAATTCTTTGTTTTCTAATAATTTGTTATATGGGCCATTTATTTTGAAAGTGGTGTAAGTCCATTTTTTTAAAACAATGAGATATTACATAAATAAAAAGTTTACACTAAATTAATGTAATATTTCAGTTTTTTAAAAAAATGGACTTATACCACTTTCAAAATAAACGGTCCATATTATAAATAAAAAAACATATTACATGAGAATATTTTAGCATTTGTATAGTAAAAGGTTTTCTGCTTATATTGTTTTCTAACAAAGAAATTTTATTTATCAAATAAAGTAATATTTAGAATTTAAAATTTAATGCATGATTTTAATTTATATGTTAGGCATTAAAAATAAATTTTTTTTTCTATTTCATTCTGAACTATTATAAATTTTTAATGTAATTAATTTTCTTTTATTAAATTGGTTTTTGTACAGATCACTCTCACAATCACAGGAAACATCAAATCAGGTTGGAAGTCCTCCTTTACATCATAATCCTGGATTGTATGGTGACTCTTTAAATGCATCCCTTCAAGTATGTTTAAATTTTTAATCAAAAATAATAATAATTATATTTGTGTTATTAAAAATTTAATTAAACAAAAATATAAATTTAATAACTATAATATAATTCTAGCATTATTAACATATTATTTATTTAAAATACATTTTCATAAGTTGTTTTACAATTTACGATAAAATTAATTATGCAGCTTTGTTGTATACTTAACTTTATTAATATAGAAGAATACTTAATAATTTTACAAATCATTATGACTCTTAATATTAATTTGCATATGGAACATTACCCTTCAAGGCCAGCAGATTCTCAATCTTTTTCTCCATCATGACACACAATAATTGAACATTTTTGTTATAGTTTATCATATCAATAGTATATACTGACATATATATATTGATAAAAGAAAAGAATAATATAAACAGATTTCAGTAAGATAATATTGTTTTATTAGCCATAAAAACTTAACAAGATATATTTATGTTACACATCTTGATATATTTTATTTAATATAGCAGAATTTATAAATATTCCTTGCTATAGACATTTTAGGTTAACATTCATGATATATTTCAGTTAATATGCAATTATAAAACTCTTGATGAAGATTACAATAGGAAGCTTGATATTATAGAAAAAATTATTATTACATTGATATGAACAGTTTTAATAAACTGTTAACTATAGCATTTTCCCATCTTACATAATACTCAACTTAATAAATCTGAATATATCTGAAATATTTTCCATAACATTTTTATTTTATTTTTTTAAATATAGGGCATAAACATCTATTTTATTTGTAGGTTATAAGTCAAATCACTTACATAATACTCAACTTAATAAATCTGAAATATTTTCCATAACATTTTTATTTTTTTAAATATAGGGCATAAACATCTATTTTATTTGTAGGTTATAAGTCAAATACAGTAAGACCCCGTTTAACGCAGGGGAGATACATTCCAAAAAATCCAAGCGCTAAACAAAACAGCTTTAAACAAGGTTGTCTTAACACGTAAATAATGGGAATAGGTGAAATGGGACAGTGAATAAAAAATATATACATACCATTTTATTTTTTAATATGTATCATTGCTATTGTATTACATTAATTATAGACATTTTTATTGCTAATATCATTTTGTATTCATAAATCATTCATGTAAATTAAAAATATTCAAGTAAATAATTTATTTGTAATGAGGAAGGTTCTTTCTCATTTGATATTTTTTGTTTTTTCGTTAAGAATCATCTAACAAAAAAATCTTTTGATTTTTTCTATTTCATTCAGCAAACATCTGTCAATGGTAAGACATGGCATCCATCACTCTTTCTGTTGTCTTTGAACTTCTCTCAAAATTTGGATCATTTTGTATAAACTGATCCATAATTTCAGTAATGGTGGCTAAACTTTAACTGTAAAATAACGATGAACAATCATAAAAATGAACTATAACTGCAGGAGACTTTCGTATGTACTGTACTGAACTAATATCAAATTCACTGAGAGACGGCATATAGTATCAAAGCAATAAATTAGTGCGATTTCGGATATATGTGAGTATAACAGTTTGAAAAACTGCGCCAAAGTGAATCAATAAAAAATATAGAATTCAAAAAACCATGCTATATTGAAATAGCATTAAACAGAACAGTGTTAAGCGGGGTCATACTGTATGCTAGTTTACAATATTTAAAAGTTAATATTATTTGATCTATTTACATTTTTGTATATGTTTGTTGATCTTAAGTATAATTAACTGATATGATATTGATTCATGTGGCATTGTCTCCATTTCAGTCAGGGAACACTATAGTACTATAACTTTCTGTAGATGCAGTCATCATAGTCCACCTCACATGGGTAGTGTGACCCAAAATTTTTGTTAAAAAATTATTGTAAAAAATTTGGGTCTCACTTATTTGCATAAACTGGAGAATTGCTGTATTATTTAATTCAGTATATACTTTATTCTTTTGTAAGAAATTTTGAGTATAGGGTTATCATTTACAACATTTATTTATCCTTTCTTATACCCAGATTGAGAATTGCAGTCTAGCTCTTGATATAATGAACATTAAATATTATATAAAAACAGCAAACTTTTATAAATTTTAGTTTATAGATCTAAATTTAATATCTATATATACATATTTCAGGCTGCATTAGCAGAAAACAATATGTCTTTCTTGAATAATACAACTAACTCTAGTTCATTGATGTCTGGTTCTCTCTTAACTTTGGCAACCACATCAAGTCCAAATCCTGCATTCATTGAATCTGACTGTTTAGGTACAGACCTAATGAATCAAAATGTAACAAATGAAAAAATTTCAAGGTTAGTATATTTCATTTTTCATAATAAAATTATGACAATTGGATAATTTCAGTCTTTTTTTCATTTTATTTTTATTATTTATTATTCTGAAGTAGCACAGAAATAGAAGTGAAACAGGAACCATTATCAAATGATCCAAATGATTCGGACAACGGAAAATCTCATTATTTCACTGATGACTCACAACAGGAAGAAACAAAGTGTCAGAGCAGTGAGGCTTCAGGAGATATGGATGTTGCCGAAGATTTATCATTATCATCATCCGAAACCCATTTAGCTCCATGTCCAAGAGGTGGCTGCCTATAAAAAATAATGTGTTCAATTCTTTTGTGTTATGGTTATACCTCATTGTTCATAATGTCTCCTTGTACAAAAAAAGGAGTTAGAAGATCCTGCACAATTCCTGACTTGGAGCAGGATAAATTCAAGATATATGATAGAATATGGTGACTCAAAGAGTATTTGTGTAGAGTTATTTCTTTTCTTTCCATCGTATCAAAAACAAACTATATAAATATACATATATATTCTATGATTGAATTGCCGGATAAAGAAAAGAAATAAGGCAGTTGCCAAACAAGAAAACAATCATTCCTATGGTTTAGAATTCCAGGATGAGAAGATTATGTGACCAAAACATTTCAAATTATGCTTTCTTCTTTTCATACAAAATAAAAACGGGTAATTGTACCAGGATAGGTGCACACCCTAGTCGATGAAGTGTCTTTGGCCATGTGCAGTTGGGTATTGTTTAAAAAAGGTTTTTGTGATGTCATCATATTAACAGTATTCCATATTTTCTCCTCTGTTATATTTCTGTACAATTGGTCTAGCTATGGTCACAAATTATTTTATTTCCATTATTATGTGAGGATTTATTTAACTGTTAAATTAACAGTTAGTTTAGAATAATGCAGAACAGCACAGGTTTTGTTTAGAAGCGCACAATGCATACTAAGATATTGCTTATGTTGTGTTACTCTCTAGAGTTGTATAAGTAACATAGACTTTGTCTGGTGTACTTTTTTTTAATAAGTCTCTTTTGTATATGTCCACAGTAGAAGGTGTTAGTTCAAATATTGGAAATATAATTATGGCATATAGCAGCTTACATATCATAATTAAGACTATCACTAAAAAGAAAAATTATGAGAGTTAGAAGAACGGTCACTGGCAATGAATTGTGTTACTCATATAAGATATATAAAAATATTGTCACGTCCATGTCTCAAAGTGTAAGAAAAAATTTTACAGGATACGTCCACAGCATAGATAATGCAACAAAGTATTCTCTCCTATTTATTTCTAACATTGCATTTTTTTAATAACATTTTGTAGCACCTGTTGAAAGATTTAAATTGTAGCTTTGTAACAAAACTTATCATTTTGGGAGCTTAAAAAAGAAAAGAAAAATTAACAATTTTTGGCATTTTTACACACTTGTTAACATGGCATACAAACTTTTTAACCAATTATATTGTAAATAGTAATTAGGAACTTTATAGACAAATGATGCTTCCTTTGAAGACTTATTAGTCGACAAGATATATCTGCCTTCCAGTGCCATCAGTTTCCATTAGTATAATAGAAATTTTGCTTCTTTAAAATAAATTATTTTACAGTACTTCCAAAGAGGATATCAGACTGAAAAAAAAAAATTTAAATTAAATAAATAAATAAAGCCAAACAATAGTGAAATGGTACGATAGTGATAAGTCGTCAGGAATTGTGCGGATATAATAGATAAATTAGCAATAAATGTCTATAGTAGATAGAATAAAAAAACAAATACATAGTTATAAATAATGAAAATTGTCACTAGATTGATAAGAAATATGAAAGAATATTTCAGTCTGATGTGATGTTTAACCAAAATATTTCATAGTAATTATAATTGAATATAAGCTATTATGAAAAACTGGGGTTTGAAATGCAATAACTAATTTTATTTCCCCCCTCATAACTCCAGAATTTGATCTGTCATTAAAAATAAGGTATTTTTATAGATTGCACAATAGTTTCAGGGGCCATTGTAGTAATAAATCATCCAAAGAAAAAATAAATTATTGTAGTTCTGTTTTCAACCGGGAGACTGATGGAATTCACCCTTGCAAATATATACTGTATATCATTTTATCTAACCACAAAACTGCTGATTTGACAATACGGATCTGATTGAATAATCTAGTCCTTAGGAGAGTTCCTCTAGCATTTTTACAAATATTTATAGCACAAAAAAAAGTCTTGTTAAAAATTGTAGAAAATTGTCTGTGGACCAGTAAATTGCCAGCCAAAGGACTAACTACTTTTACTGGACTGCAGTCAGTCACAGCAATAATCACTTGTTAAATGTCCTGTATTACAACTGACGGGGATATATGCTGCATGGATAGGTCATTGTAACCCCGAATGAAGGACCAAAATAAAGCAGCGAGTAAAATGTATTTTGTTTTTCATTTATTGATGTTTACTTGTGACTAGTAATTTTACTATTAAGTATTTAAATATTTCGCTATTTATGTTATAAATAATGTAATAGATATTTTTAAAAGATGTCTTATCAAAGTTCTAAAAGACGAGTTCAGTTTATTTTGTGGAATGTGTATTATTGGATTTTCCAATCTGTTTTTCATACTAAAATGCTAATTTTTCTCTGGATTGTATTCTAGATAAGTACTTCTGAAGATATTTAAATGTTCAATTTTTAATATTTTATTTAAGAGTAAAGAATCCTGACCTTTTTAAAGTTTCTATTAGATTCCTTCAGAGACTGTTTTTTTTTTTTTCTTTTTTAATATCATTTCGAACATATCAAACAAAAAATATGTGATTCTTAAAATGCCAATAAGAAATTGTTTGACAAGAACTTAAGTTTCCAAAAATCGCATTTCAGTTATGTGTAAAATATTATTAGTGAAAATATATCTGCTAGTAATATGAATATTTATCAGATATCTCTAAAGTGTGATTGAATTTCCCAATTACTACATATCTGATTTATAAATTTTTTACATGAAATTTTTCTATCTACTTTGTATAACAATTATTTCATACATATAAAGTAATACAAAAATTTCAAGCCAAGATATAAATTTTTCACTACCACAACAATTGATTTGGAACAATCAAATAAATATATTGTTTTAATAGCATATAATCTATGTTTCATAACATATTCCCCATATGGAATGTATAAAATGATACCAATGATCATAACGAAGATGTCAATCACTAAAAAATTTCACTTGCAAAAATATCTAGTAGTATAATATATACAAGTTGTAAATGCCCATTGGATTCATTACTTGTAGCAATTTATAGAGGCAGTTGTGCATTATGTCAAATCATCGATTTAAGGTATCATATATCATAAATATTTGTATAGTTTTTATGGCAAAGAAAGAATTTCTGACAAAAATCTAGAGATGCAATCTTCAAAGTGTGATGCGGGGCACTTATAGGATGCATAAAAAATTTTTAGGGGTATACAGATTTTATTCGTCATAATAAATGCTGCTTTATAGAATGTGTAATTATTTTTCCTTACTGATAAAGGGATGCCCAGTTAAAATATTTGGAAACGTCTGATCCAGAGTAACGGAATATTACGACTATTACTTGCATTTAATCCACAAAACTTTATAAAAAGAAATTAAAATACAAGAAAGCGCAATAAACGATGATATAAAAACGACTTTTTAATTTTATTTTATAACATTAGAAAATCGTTTATCGAATTTTCTTGTATTTAATCAGGATGAATATCGCCGAATCAGTTTAAGCTTTGTAATATTTCTTCCGACTATATTTTTCATCAACGA
Organism: Olivierus martensii; assembly: GCA_000484575.1. Taxonomy (NCBI): domain Eukaryota; kingdom Metazoa; phylum Arthropoda; class Arachnida; order Scorpiones; family Buthidae; genus Olivierus; species Olivierus martensii. Next base: position 67,707 of record AYEL01069722.1, read on the forward strand.
AAATAATTTTGGAACAATTATTTTTCATTCGCATTTGAAATCTTATTAGAAACAGCTGATATTAAATTGTCCATTTTATTTCAGTAAACGAAACTACAGCCTGATATAGGTCTTGTGTAGGCAAGCATTCTTGGAATAAAATGGCATCACAAAGCTTGAAGCCATTTTTAATATCCTACTACTAATGTTATTTTTAAGTACTACGAATTAACATATTACAAGTTCTTGTATGTAGAGCTCTCATGCAACGAAGTCATAACATAATCATGTTATTAAAGAAAAATATATGCAGGAAAGTGATGGTTATATTTTCGCAGAAGTCACAATTACAGTAGGATCCACGGGAGGTAGATTATAAGCAGGACCGGTAGAAATGGGTGTACGGATCAGAATGTCGCTAGATGGCACGTGATTACCAGAGTAATCTTTAAGGGAGCAGCGTCAGGGCGCGTTTTTAAATTCAACACTCTCTACCAGTGATTAACTGTAAATTCACTAGTGACGTCACTAATGTATTCATCACTAACTCATCACATCAGCCATAGTATTTGTTCGTTTGACGCTAGTGGACAGAGCAGGCGCTCAAACGAGCCAAATACGACGCTAGTGGACACAGACTTTGACGTCATTTGTTAAGATGGCTGCTTCTATGCGAAAAATAAATGTAAAGATTAGAGAATCAGTTTATGCTCTATGATAGTTCTACAACAGATATTTTTTTGCATTTGAAAATATAATTTCCTATGTCGTGCAGAAAAAACTAGGTTTTGAAAATAGCTTGAAGAATTTCCTATGTCGATATTAAAAAAATTGACTACAGTAGAAGATAAAATAATATCCAAATAGTCAGCCATTTTGATATGCAAGTGTTGAATTTAAAACAGAAGAGAATTTAAAATGCTTTAGTATCCACCGATGGATTGTTATGACGTCATTTTGTCCCTACATTCAAAAAAACGTTCTTTTTTTTAAAAAAGAAAGAATACAGATAATACTTACCTTAGTGATGTTTCCTTCAAAGTAGTTACTCTGTGCCACTATGCATTTTTGCCAACATCCATACAAAGATGTAAATGCTGATTGCAAGTCTTTCTTTGCTACCAGTACCTTCGTCGCAGCTTGTTGAATTTCTACGGAATTAAAGGAAGACGATTCTTTAATTCCGTAGAAATTCAACTTGCTGCGACGAAGGTTCTGGAAGCTGTAGCAAAGAAAGACTTGCAATCAGCATTTACATCTTTGTATGGATTGTGGTAGGTTGGATTATTGTGGCGGTTACCTGTAGTCCTCTCACAATTGCTTTACAGGTTCGTACAAAAAAAATAGTACTGGAAGCTTATTGTGGCGGTTACCTGTAGTCCTCTCACAATTGCTTTACAGGTTCGTACAAAAAAAAAATTATCAAACTCCGGGTGTGTTCCTGAAAGAATGGTCCCCGTACCCACGTGTTGGCAATGTGATTTAAAGAGACGAGGAATAACATGAACAATAATTTATTTAAATTATACAAGAGTTTTGAGCGCGATATATATACATATATAGGAATTAAAACTAAGATTACAACTACTTCTTCGCGTGTCTATTACAAAGTCATTAAACTAGGTATATCCGACAAAAATCTATGGTTTATATGGAACTAATGACAGAATTGGTTATATATACATAAATACTTCCAGAAGTAAAGACGATCTATACACAAATCTCGAAGATGGATGGATGAGAAATTTCCTCCTGCACGACTGGCCTCCTTCCTTAAGCTATTCTCTACGGCAGTGTTTTTCAACTGGGGTGCCACAAAGTTTAGGCATTTTCTTGGAAATTTACATATTTGATAATAAAACTAGATTTAAAAAACAATAGCGAGACTATTATTTTACGTGTAGGTATTTTTACAAAATTCAATGGACTTAAATTTTGATTTTGAACACGTAAAACGCTTTTTATGCATTAAAATGCTATTTCAAACTGTCAATTTTTAAAATTTTCTTCCCCGGGAAGGGAATCCCCTCCCCAGACCCCACCCCATCGTTGCACGTAATATTTGTTTTCTAAAAAATTCATCTGGTCCATTAGTCCCCTTATTCTTTCAGATTCTAGAACCGCCACTGGTCAAGGGTGCCACGAAATGAAAAAGGTTGAAAAACACTGCTCTACGGGTAAGTAGAGAATCCCTAAACTGGAGCTTCCACACTGAGAACCCTTCAACCCACTACAACGATGCAGCCAAAACGTAAAAATCCTTCTCCTTCTGTTTCTGATATGGAGGTTTTAGGTTTACTTTGTCCTCCGAGCTGTAACATCACTACAACGATGCAGCCAAAACGTAAAAATCCTTCTCCTTCTTCTTCTGTTTCTGATATGGAGGTTTTAGGTTTACTTTGTCCTCCGAGCTGTAACGTAAAAATCCATCTCCCCGGAAGATATTTAAACCTTCCCTCGAACTTCGTGCTGCCCTCTTGTGGGCAAAAAGGTGCTGCCCTCTCTTGGTAGAAATCAATAACACGAAGAAAAATACATTGGTCAATGACCACAGGATATTGGCAAAAATGCATAGTGGCACAGGGTAACTACTTTGAAGGAAACATCGCTTAGGTAAGTATTTAAGTATTATCTTTATTCTTTCTTTTTGTTAAAAAGTTCGGGAACGGTAAGGTTCGATAAAACTAGGCGTACCTTGTCGCGTCCAGTCGCTCCTGGTCTGCTTGCCGAGAGCGCGCGCCGCCATCAGGCGGGAGGCAAAATGTTTACTCCTTTCTCCCTGTTTTTGTTCCTCTTTATAGGGTTTTCTCGCGTTTTCGTTCTATCCCCTACTCTCCTTTATTGCCTTCCTCCTTTTCATCAGCCTAGCAAGCAATTTGTGGCATCTGATAAATTCTGTGACTCGAAGCCAGCTCCTCTCCGTCCGTAGGCCACTTCCATACAGACTACGCTATGCGTTCATTCTACCATAAACTCTTCGGAAGTCGTATTTGGCTCGTTTGCCATCAGCCTAGCAAGCAATTTTTGGCATCTGATAAATTCTGTTGTGTCTTCCATGGGACTCGAAGCCCGCTCCTCTCCGTCCGTAGGCCACTTCCATACGGACTACGCTATGCGTTCATTCTACCATAAACGAGACCATTAGATACTTAATAAATAAGTATTTAATCTCTTGCTTTAGTTTATTTCATCGTTATTAATTGCAGGATGAATCCAAATATGTTACTTTTATATTTTTTGCATCCCTACTCTGTGGATTTCTTGTCACGTTAGCAGGTATATTTTTACATATTGGTAGTGTCCTCTAGGACAGTGGTGTGCAAACCGTGGGTCGCGACCCCCAGGTTAGCGAGAAAATTTTTGTGAGTCGCCAAATTCAAAGTTTTTAAAGGTATTTTTCATTTAAAAAAATATTTATATCCATACGCATAAATAAAATCATTGTTTCATAAAATTATGTGTTTTATTCAGACCTCTAATAAGGCAGAAACAAGCGCAAATCCCAGAAAGAATTGCGACTTTAACTACATTGACGATTAAAAAAAACGTCTACTGTCTAGCCAGTGGTCGCGACAAAATTTTACACAAAATGAGGTCGCAAATGAAAATAGTTTGCACACCACTGCTCTATGATATATCTTAGGATACTTCTTGCAATCTCGTTTTATTTATTTTCTAGTTATGAACAGTCTATTGGTTAATTATGTTTTATTAGCTATATAGTATACTTTTTTAAATGCCTTACACTGTGATATGTGTTTCTATCAAACTGTGCTTCATAATATTTACTTCAAATAATGTTCTTGATGCATTCCAATCTATATGTGTATCTTCCATATTTATTCATGTAGACTTTAGGTGTCCCTCGCTTTACGCGATTAATTGGTTCCATGAAATAATCGCGTAAACTGAGTTGGATTTACCATGGGTGAGATAGAGATAGGGGTTTCTTCAGAAGAATAAAAAAAATGAAAACTTTACACCTGTAAACAAAAGAGTGTATGGGATTTCTTCAGAAGGATAAAAAATGTGAGCAAAAGAAATTTTAATGAATGAATTAGTTAAACTAATAAACAAAATACACAATTTTTTATGATTGAAGCGTTGGATGAATGAATTTAATTAATACAATTTCATAAATACCAGAATAGATGTAGGGGTTTCTTCAGAAGGATAAAAAATGTGAGCAAAAGAAATTTTAATGAAAGAATTAGTTAAACTAATAAACAAAATACACAAATTTTTATGATTGAAGCGTTGGATGAATGAATTTAATTAATACAATTTCATAAATACCAGAAACACTACATACAGGTACTTCTGACAGTCTTCAGTTCAACGATGAATGGACTTGGTCATCACTTTCTTGCTCTCTAGAAGTCCGTGGGATTATAGGCGATGATCTTCAACTTTTTAATGAAACAGTCGAGACTCAGCTGATGGGCAGCATTCTCCTCTCTATAAAACTTTTTTAGCAAGACAAAGAATTCCGATTTTCTCTCGCAAGTATGGCGCTTACAGTCTCATTAGGATCATTTTTTCAATTATTCTGATGGCACTCTCAATGTGTTTAAAAAATTCAGTTATTTGTTTTGTTGTAAGCTATTTGGTGGGCTCAGCAACAAATGGCTCCTGATTTCTGGAAATGGAAAACAATTGTTTTCCATTTCCAGAAGCTCTTCATTAGTTAGCGCTGATAAGTGGGAATCGAGCAGTTCATCCACATGAGAATTTTTAAACGAATATTTTTTTAATTTTAAAAAGTTAATTTACTTTTTAAAATCGCGTTATAGCGAAAACACGTAAAGTGAAATCGCATATAACGAGAGATACTTGTACCTACACTGACGGAAAAAAAAATCCCAACACCAAGAAAAAATTATTGTAGAGTAATGAAGCATATAACGACAGATACTTGTACCTATTTTATAATAATCATATTATACTTATTAATACAAAAAGTGCTTCAACTTATGTGTGTTTTATAGTGGCGTCTTCTACATCAACAGGAAGTGAACTTTAAGAAGTACAGTATATCAGAAACTATAATAAATAATTATAAAATTATATATATATATATATACTTGTGTCAAAGTTTAATATTTAAAAATACACTTCAATTTAAGTCCATATACATAACATGGTGAAGTTATCTACAAAATGCCTTTCAGAATTCATATGATGTGAAGTTTATTGCCATTAGGAACGTTCTGAAAACTTGATATTTTGACTTTAATTTTAAAATTGTTTTTGTCATTGCAAAATTCCTATTATACAGGTGAACTATGCAAGGATTTCGTTGGATTGGATTCTCACTATCACCGTCTCACTATTCACCTTCTGCACTGAACTGTGTGTTTGTGTTATCTTATTTATTTATTACTTTTATGTTTTATATATATATATATATAATGTAAACTTTTTATGCCGTATCTGAAGTTATTATATCCTTCAATTAAAATCAAGAAGACATTTTACAGGAATCATCCATCTTTATTGTTTGACCTAATTTTTTTATAAATTCAAATATTAATTAAACTAGGACAATTCCGATATATTATATTATTTATTCGAAACCGAAAATAGCATTTTAACATGTTTATAAATCGCAGTTTTATAAATATTTAGACTTCCAAATGTTAATTGACTAATGGAATTTTGGTGTTTTACATCTCACATACTGTTGCCTATATAATTTTAATGACAAATTATCCAGATATTAGAGCATTTAGAGATGGAAAACGATGGTCTCTAAACGCTCTAAAATCTTTACTGATCTTTACACAAGAAAAAAATTAATATTATTATTGATAATTATTAATTATCAATAATAATATTAATTTTTGTTTTGTGAATTGTAGATATATATTATACGATCATTCTCGGCTGATCTTCTTAAATTTTGCCGAATTTATTTCTGAATAAATTCTCATATTCCTCATATGCACTGGATTGTCTGCTTAATGTTACAAAAACGACACTGGCCGCTATGTTGTCGATAGGATACTTTCACGAACGTAAATTCGAGGATACAGTAAGACCCCGTTTAACGCGAGGGATATGTTCCAAGGAAACAAACCGCTAAATGAAACAGCGTTAAACGAGATCATTTTAACACGTAAATAATAAGGATAGGTGAAACAGGACAGTGAATAAAAAATAATGTATATAGCATTTTTTGAATTATTTTGTGATAAGTATTATTACTATTGTACAGTATTACATTAATTATAAACATTATTTTATTGCTAATATCGATTTGTATTAATAAATTATTCATGAAAAAAATTCTTAAAATTAGAAAATAAAAAGTTTTAAGAACAAAAAGTAGTAATCAGATTGCAGTAAACTATAAACAACGAAAAAATATTGATGAAGAATAACCTTTTAACTTGAAGGAACGTAAAGCAGGGCTGGAGTGTCGGCAGGAAAATGTGACTCCTCGGGAACTATAGTATGAAAAATATTGATAAAAGAAAAACGTTCTAACTTCGAGGAACTATAGTTTAAAGTGGCAGCATTCCGGGGTTAAATTAAAACGGGATAATTATTATTTTTATTACTGTAAAATAACATTGATGACCGAACATAAATATGAACTCTGACCGCAGCAGACTTTCGTATATACTGCACTGCACTGATATCAAACTCATTGTGAGACGGCATAGGAGTATCAATGCAACAAATTCCTGCGATTTCGGATTTATGTAAGAATAACGGTTTGAAAATCCACGCCAAAGTGAATCAATAAAAATATAGAATTCGAAAGAACCGCGTTAAACGGAGCAGCTTTAAGCGGGGTCTTACTGTATAGCAAATTGACTTGGTTTTGGTGGCCAGACATATCCCATTTATGTTAGTGTTATTTCACGTGATCCCGCTATTTCTGCGCTTCGTTTTTGCTGACAACTGACTATTGGAGCAGGCAATCTATTAAGAGAGTGCGATATCTCCGTACCCCCCATAGATTCGTCGCTGTTGTGCGCATTGATTCAGAAAATAATTGGTTTTTTTTTAATTTTCTTGTTTTTATAGGTAACTTTTTGGATATTTTACTAATTTGCTCTAAAGTTATTAGAGGATAAGTCATTTTTTAAATCCTTCATTTTCCTTCAGGAAGCAGCCAAAAAATATTTAAATTATTTTCAGAATAGATAGGATTTTATAAAAATTAATATAGCCTATATATAAAGTAGCTATATAAAAGCATTAATTAGTATATTTTTTCTTTCTTGTCGTTCTGAGAATTAAGTTGTGTTATTAATAAATGGAAAGTATTATAACTTATTTTTAAAAATTAAAAACTTATTCAATTGCAAATAATTTTATTTGAACAGGAATTAAAACAAAAAGAAAATGGTTTTTCTTCTACATGTAAACAAACCTAAGTGAAGAAATGCTTGAAGAATTTTCATTTGCATTCTCCATTCATACATCTCTGTAAGAAAATTTCGATATGAAACGTAACATTTTACATTGTTTAAATAAAAGTTATACTCACCTTTCCTGTATTACACATGTCACCATCCATGCAACTGAAAATCCAGTAAGAAAAATATCCGTTTTTAGTAGGAGTGCGACAAGAAAAATCGCAATTATCAGCTGGAAACTGTATAAAAAAGGTACTGTTACAACATGAATTTTCAGAAGAGAATTAAAAGGAAAAGAAAATTCTTGCCTTATAAGTAAATACGGTGTTATCGAGAGCGTTGCGGCACCGATTATCATAGTATGTCTTTTTATCTGTATCATAATTAAAAGCGCTAACAGAGAACTGCTTCTCCAGAGCTTCTCCCGGTATCAAATCAGAATTTTTTATAGATTTTCCCGTATTATTCCGTCTGAGGCAGTTGGCTACTCTAAAATATGAGAGAATATTTAGATCTGTTTAATTACCTTGAACCATCCGAAATATTTGTAATAATTACCGGAACATATAATCGATGCATTTCTCGCAGCATGGGGAGAAGTAGTACTGTTTATTGCTGTTTCGTACGTAACTCATGAGATAACCATCATCCCAAGGACATCCTGAAGATCCTGGATGACCCGGAAGATAACTGGAAGGAGGATCACCGTCGTGACCGCATCCCAACCTAAAAAAATCATGTTTTTATGTAGTTTCTTATTTATATGTGATAAAAACTATTTAGGACGAACTTACAAATGTGCGATTTCGTGTGCATTTGTGCCAATGCCACTCCAGGTTAATGCATTATCTTCGCCAATTCCAACGCGGTATAGTGCGTCACAAGCTCCACCGACGTATGCAATTCCTGAATATAGATTTATTGCATACACTGTTCTAAAAACACGAAAATAAACTCAGATCCACTTACCTAACACGTTAGGAACGATCTTCCCGTTTTCTACGTCAGCTATCTGTCGTCTAGCATAGAATATGAGTTAAAATTAGAAAATAATAAATGACTAGACATTACCCGCTCATATAAATGAGCGGAAATCCTGTGATTTAATCTTATAACCTTGAAATATCATAATAAAAACTCCTAAGAATAGGTATACTATATAATCTTTGTATGGCGGCCATTATTAAATTATAGCGCCACCTTCGAGTTTTGCCTCTTTTAGAGAAACTACAATTTTAATTTAATTTTTATTCCTTAATTTTTAAATTATTAATAACGACAAAAACTTTTGGCTGTCGCAGAAATCCGAGGATTAGATCCTTCTAACGATATCCTACTTATAGGAATTAGTATAGTGGTTCGACTGCAAAAGGGATATCCAGCCAGCCAGCCCCGTTTCGCTATTAATATATATGATTAAAAATATATATATATAATTTTTACATACTTCGTCAGCAGCAATACAATATCATGACTAGGAGAAACTGTTTTCGAAACGTATTGTGCAAAATCATTTAAACATCCTGTAACTTCGGTATATTTATCAACCATGTGATTTTGAATATAAGGTTGGTCGCGTTCCGACTAAAAAAATAAATGACGAAACACTCAAGATAGTAATTAAACAGTGGAGAAAAAAAAATGTCAAATTATTATTATCTTACCTTGACTATTTTTATTCCACTTAAGATTAGTACCACTTTAATATCTTTCAGGTTATCGTAACGTAGTTGCATCTATAATTTTTTTAAAAGGCATTAAAATAATTCTCATTAAATTTTAAATATTGTTTGGGAAAAAATAATGATGATGCAACAGAAAGCTGCAAGAAATTCTTCGGGGAAAACATTAAAGAAATTATAATGAGGAAAATTTAATAAATATGTCTTTTTTGCAAATAATAATTTGAATATTGAGAAAAAACGAAACCTTGGTAACATTGGTTCAACATGGTGGATGCGAAGGTAATAATGAGTTAGACTCGTTGGAAGGTGATTTCGACAATATAGCAAATTGACTTTGTTTTGGTGGCTAGACGTATCCCATTTATGTTAATAAGTGTGATGACCAGCTTTTAATAATTATAAAAAGAGTATATTACCTCAACATCGAGTATTATACCACGTGAGTCCCCCATGTCGTCTGCTACACTTTTACTGGAAATGGCCATTAGAGGGAGCCATCCAGTATATATTATAAAATCGTTGCAATTACTGTAATAAAGAGCGCACAAAATTATCGAAGAAAAAATAAACGGCTTTCTCAAACAGACATTTAAACTTACAAATACTATACATGATTTTTTTATTAATTATGAAATTTAGTGAATTTTCCACGGAGAAACACTGTCTTAAAATTCATATCCGCTCCGAACACACCCGCACTAGTGCGATTACATGTATGACGTCACTGCTACGTAAGATTCGATTTCTGGCGATTAATTCTATTCATGACATCGTTCTTGCCTTTTTATTTATTTATACTATTTATAAAATAACTTTAAATCTATTCTGTAAAATAAATTTAAAAATAAACGCAGAAATAAAGTTTCTACTCTAAAATCTGAATGTGTAACCATGAAACACGATTTAATCGGATTTTAACGTCAAACTATTGCATGCTTATCCTAGATAATAAATATGATAAAATCGAAAATATCCTGAACTGCAACATTGCAATCGGAGGATAGCATTACATAGAAGCATGACAAGTAGGACGCGTTCCAAATCTCAACAGCAAGTCATCAATGATTAGTCTCATTTGACGTCAGAAATAATTCAACATCAGCTTGTTTCTGTTTCTGTTTAACGTGGTTGTTTCTGTTTGACGATGATAATGATTTGTTACACTTTCTAACTTTTAAAAATCTTATCATCTAGCAGGAACTACTTTTTCTGCGACGTTAGAAAACGGTGTAAACTGATGTCAACACACTCACCACCTCTAGATCGCGATGATTTTTTAGCACCGGTTTACACCGTTTTCTAACGTCACAGAAAAAGTAGTTCCTGCTAGAATCTTAAGATTTTAAAAGTTAGAGAGTGTAACAAATCATTATCATCGTCAAGATTTTAAAGTTAGATAATCATTATCATCGTCAAACAGAAACAAGCTGATGTTGAGTTATTTCGTGCTAGATGATAAAATTTTAAAAGTTAGAGAGTGTAACAAATCATTATCGTCATCGAAGAGAAACAGAAACAAGTTGATGTCGAGTTATTTCTGACGTCAAAAGAGACTAATCATTGATGACTTTCTGTTGACGTTTGGAACGCGCCCGTACTCCGCCTCAATTTTTGTTAAGATAGCATCAACGTACAAAGAGGTTCGTCATATATTACGGGCACGATATTAGTAAGTTTTTACATAAACTAAAAACTTAAACTTATGTTATTTGGCATATACTTACTCCATTGAATAAAACCGATACATAAACAAGAAGTTCGTAATCGTTGCGGAAGGTGTAAGTGAATTCTATATCTGTAATTATAAAGATTTCCACATAATATATTTCTCCGAATCTTCTCTCGTCTGCCGTTTCGTTTACATCGGTATTAGGCCTTGACATATAAACTATTCGAAAAAAAAAATTAAAATTTCTCTCATTTTGTATCCTTTTATTATTATTATAAAGCTTAATAATGTAAAAATACCTTCATCGTTTAAATGTGACGGAAAGTAGTCATCATTTTCGACTTCCACTATACGATGTGCTACTTTTCCATCTCTTCTCATTTCCGATCCGTGTGGCTGGATTCTCAGTTTTGAATTTATGATTCCTTTCTGAAAGTATTTGTTAAATATATTTTAAAAATTGTTCACTACACAACTGACAATAGCAGATAATAGTTTAATATTGAATGCGCAACTTGAGGTGTTAAGTTAACGATTAAATTTATAAAGCATTCATTGCAAATTTAGCGATATCAGTGATTTCGTATGTTCTTATTGCTTTATAATAATGAAAAACAGCTGTCAATAGCAGTTTTTATTATATAGTGCACTCCCTTTTAAGACTGATTTCATTCATGGGAATATTTCGGATAATTATTTTAAAAAAAGAGTAATAACTTAACTTACAATTTGCAAAAGGTCTCTCTCCTCGATGTGAAGAGATGCTCCAGTTTCCGCATCTTTGTACAGATTTTGTTTAATTTTGTGAATGTCCACCTTAAAATATTTGGTATTATTATTTTTAAGAATACAACTGCGACACATAAGCGCAGTGCGTAACGTACCGAGTAACATAACGCAACATTTGTTAAGATCATAAACAGAATTTACCCTAGAATTATCATCTGATCTTCCTTCGTCCTGGGTCGATTCTATATAAAATCCTTCGGATATTATATCACCTGCAGGTTGTAGTTTCAGATTAAAGTCTTGATCGAGTGCTCGAAAACTCAGTCTCTTCTCTCCAGATCTGAGTGTGGTTAAAGATGGATACACGATGGCCTCTCGACCTGAAAGGATTACAAATCAGTTCAATTATTATCGTTCTGTATTATAATTTTAAGCAGGATGCAGGAAATAAATTACTCACCAGTCGGAACTGCCGAAATTTCCGTGCAAAATATTACGAATGCTAGAATTGCAATCATTTTTCGCGTTAAACGAGCTACTCTGATCTGATTTTATAACTGTTGTAGCTTAATGGGAGGAGTACACACGTGTAGTTCTAACATATGCTTGTCAAATCAATCATCCTCCTACTCAACGCGCGTTTTACGCAACTTGTAGAAAGATTTGCATATTGTTTATATAATTTAAACGTAAAATTAAATTTTCCTTAATAATTTAATTAAAGAAGTCGTAACAAAGAAAAATATATTTTAGCAGAAAGATTTGATGTACAAGTTCCCGTTACTTTCATGGATTACAAAATAAATATTCCTTCAGGAAAGAATCGAATTCTTGAAAGTTTTTGATAAATATATAGAGTGATCAACGTTTATATTTCTTTTTTTAAGAATTATAAAAAATTGTAATCGTGTCGTTCGTATGCAATCTACAAATATTCTTTATTAAATTTCTTAAATGAAATACTAATTTTATGTTGTTTATACTATTACTATTAGTAAATAATGTTTACGTGAAAAACATTCAGATTATATGTCCCCTATCATGTATAAGTAAAACTTGTTAATAGCAAGCTTTCGAAAAGTTTTTTTTAAGAAATTAGGATCTATTCATCCTGAATTCGAGGATTCCAAAGTTGAGTCCTTGAAAATCTCGCAATATCTATCCATGTCCTCAGAATTGTATGAATTCTGAAAATTTAAGAATGTGTACTTAACAGAGTTCTTAATTTGAAAAAAAAAAATCGGATAATTTATCAAACGAAAATTTTTCTTGTTATTGTTTTTCGCATAATTTTAGCATCTTTATCAACTTCTATAATTATAATTGTTAAGTTTCTTAGAGGATTGATATATTATTAGATCAGTGGCTTTTAAAAGGAATGAGGCCTCATATTAATTTCGTGTTTGAGGTTTAAAATTTTTGAAATCTAGCTTGATAGTAAATGGAATTAAGGCATAGATCTAGGACCCGAATAACTATAGCCCCACCAAACTAGTAGAAAATATTCTAAGATTGTTAAAACTATAAAATACAACAATTGAAATCTTTTTAGATCCCCAAAATTTTTCGTTACACATGGATAATTGCGCTATCAATTCGGATTTTTAAAACAAAAATAATATTCATGTAATCCTAAAATTTATTATTTATCATATACGTGTTTTTAAATCTTTAGTTAATGTAAGTGGAAAATCTAATTAATATACATTTTTACAAGTGTTCTGCAATTTTTTTACAGATTTGCATTGCGTAGGACGAATTTGGATTCGAACATCTGATAGCTGGTGCTCTCTTCTGCAATTACTAATTAACAATTCTGTTTAAAAATACAATTGTTTAAATACGCATTAAACACTTCAAAATTTAAACTTAACGAAATTTTAATTCCGCATTTATATTTAACAATCTGCCTATTATTATGGGCATTTTTTCTTGAGGCAGACACTACTACTCAAAAATGTGTGTTTGTTTATAAAGGTATATAAATACTATCGATTATAATATTTACTGTTAACCAAAGTAAAATAATTGCTTACGATCTGACTATCGTTTAAAAATTTTTCATAAAGATCCACATCTGTTGTGAAAATTTTTTCGTGAAAAAAAAAAATAGGATTCTTGTTAATTGTCAATTTTCTCCGGATATTTATGTTAAATTTAAGTTTTATATTACAGGTGTCCCTCGCTTTACGCGATTAATTGGTTCCATGAAATAATCGCGTAAAGTGAGTTGAATTTAGTATGACTGAATAGGACACACGGTTTCTTCAGGATTTAAAAAATGAAAATTTTACATCTGTGAGCAAACGAAATTTTATTGAATGAATTATTTAAACTCATAAACAAAATATGCAAATTTTAATGAATGAATGGTTGCATGAATGAATTTAATTAATATAATGTCCTAAATATCTAAACACTACAAATTCTGACAGTCTTCAATCCAATGATGAATGAATTGAGTCTGGTGAGTCTGGATCATCTGTCTCGCTTTCTTAAAGTCCCTGGCTGATGATCTTCAACTTTTTTAATGAAACAATCCAGACTCAGCTGATGGGCTCAGGAACAAAGGGCTCTTAATTTCTGGAAATGGAAACCATCATCATTCGTGTTGTTTTCATTTCCAACTCGTTATTAGAGAGCTCTCTAAATGAATGGGACTCGAAATTAAACGAATTTTTGTAAAAAAATTCTCTCATGTAAATAAGACAATTATTAAACAAAAAAAATTATTTAAATTTATTTTAATTATTATTTTTATTTAAAAAATTAATTTACTTTTTAAAATCGCGTTATAGCGAAAACGTGTAAAGTGAGATCGAATATAACGAGGGATGCGTGTATACAATCAGGCAAATACTGAATGTTTATTTTATAGATATACATTTAAAATTGATTTCAGAATTTTAAAGAAAAATAACTATTTTTTAGTTCTATGCAGAGTTGAATTCTTTTGTTTGCAATGCTTTTTCTGTCAGTGTTTACTTTATTTTTAAATAATTATATTTATTGAATTAATAATTTTATGTATGAAGAAATCACCACACTAATAAATTTCCATTAAAATAAGCCAATTTTTAATATTTAAATATTTTTTTTAAGTGCAATCTTCTTGTACTAAAACAAAAAAATTGTAAAAAACAAACTAAAAATTGCACAAAACAACTGAACATTTACAATAGAATAATTTCAAGACAGTTGAAAATATAAATGAAATATTCTCAGAACTTTATTTACAGATATTAGTTTGTGACAATATGCTCCTATTGTATGTCAGGATGCAAATGTCTATGTATCATTTCTTCTTTGTTAATTAAATGTGTAGTTTTGCTAACTAGTTGCATGAGAGAGTTAATGTTGTGAAACCAATCATTCAAGACTTCATTTGGATCTTTCTGCTGAGAAAAACAAATGATTCCTGCAAGTCGGTCAACTTTGGCCCAGACAGTTTTGTTGACTACTAGATTGGACAAAACTTCTTCAGTGTCCTAAAAGAAATTATTAAAAAAATTTAACCTATGTCTTCTATTCAATAAAAGAATATATTTAATGTTTTGATTTTTTTTTTAACTCAAGTAATTAGACAAATTTAATTTTGTGATTAATAATATACTTAAAAATTAAAAATATATATATTTTTTATAGTATTATCTGAAAATGATTTGATTTTGAATTGCTGCAACAATAGAAAAAACTCCAAAAAACTCAACATTTAATTAAAAATAACAAATTATAATTATATGTATTAGGTACATATAATACATCCTCTACTTAATTTTTGCATAAATTGAGAAACCACACGTGTAACAATGCTTAAATTATTTATACAGTATTTATGAATAAAAGCATTCTAAATTTAATTGCTAGTTAAAATTAACAAAAGAAATGAGTATAGCTATATAAATTTAAAGACAAGTAATATTTTTTTTAAATATATAAATTGTTACAAAGAAATATTAAGCAATTCAAGCAGAAATATATTTAATTAAGTTATAGTAATGTTTTTAGCTTTCAAGAAACCATTAGCAGCAATGTTCTACATGTAACGAATATAAAAATGTTCTAGAAGCAAAATACGAGAATACTGCGTATCTACTAATCTTTAGAATTATTGATAGCATTGAAATTAATCATTAATATTTTGCTGTTCTCCCCCTATTTATGGTTAGGATCATTCAATTTATAATAATCCATTCTTATTATTGCCTATATAATATTTCAAACTTGGCTATTTTCATAGAATATTAACTAGAAATATTTTGTTTTATTGAAAATTTACAATCGGCCAATGTCTGTCTCATAAAGCTATTACTTATCACAGTGGGGAGCTGAGTTCAATTCTAGAGTATTTATTCATTTTGGAAGATTTGGAATCAAATCCAGACAATTTTACCATTTTGAAGGATTCAGTATTCCATTGTCTATTATAAAATTAATAAAATTACCACTATTGTGGGTCATTTTTGAATTCCAGTGGGGTTATCAAAACAATTTCATCATAAGTAGAGGAAGATCTGTATTGCTGAAATCTAATCTGATTCTTGAATAGCTAATTTCAACGTCAATTTAATTTATTGTTAACTAATATTAGCAGTTAGATCAGTCAACAATTTTGAAAAAACTGATAAAAAGAAAATATGAATTATATTTTAAACTAAATATATTATAATTAGTGATTGTGGTTGAGATTCTTGTCTCGAGGAATCTCAAGATTTATAAAAAAATTTCATTCCCAATTCTCGAGAAAAATTCTTATAAATCTCGAGAATTAAAAAAATTCTGCAAATTCGTATCCTAAAAATTTCAGAGCAATGTATTAATTATTTTGGCCCTCTCACATCTTTGAGTCAATAAACTAAGCAAATGAATTATATGGTTTATCTGCAACAAATCTACTAATTTTATATTTCAAAAGGAAAATTATCTGAATTTAATCACAAAATAATACTTAATAAGCATGTAAACCTAAAATAATACATAAATCAAAAAATTGTACAAAAGTAATTCATTTTAATTGCAATTTTTAGCATTTCTATTATTGTAGACCTGTCATATTATGCCATAGGCAGATTTGTCATTCATTTTAATTGCAATTTTAAACATTTCTATTATTGTAGACCTGTCATATTATTCCATAGGCAGATTTGTGATAATGTTTACATAACAGAGCCAAAACAAATATCTGGTTTTTTACTCATTCAATGGTTCACCAGAGTAACAATTACGTCTAATGACGTCTATGATAAATAGGAAATACAATGTAGTGTGATCTGATAGAATGTTTCAGAGGATATGAGTGAATAACTAGCCCATAATCATTTCCAAAAGCTCCCATCTTAACTCAGTGGTCATGACTATAGAGCTCTCTTAGAAAATTACATAGCCAAAATAGAAGGGTCCTAAATCTTTTCTAAGAGATGTATTTGTTAGTCTAGAACAGTGGTTCCCAACTTTTTTTTAGCCATGCCCCACCTAAGCATCTCTAAAATCCTGATGTTCCCATCACATAATTTTTATTATTCTGAAAGTGAACTCCTATTCACATGGAGTAAGCCTAAAAGGCCATTAACTTGGTCTAAGCAAGCTTCCAAAGAGCATTGCATCCATGAAAGAGAATAATAAAAGAACGAAAAGACAGTTGAAGTACTGAGGAAGAAATCACTAAGAAATTATTTAAAAAATAATAATATGAAGTGATATAAAAAAAACAGCAAATAAAGTTTCAAAACTGCCGTGTACATTCTGATTTTAATTTTTAAAATGTACATGTCATAATATGTATTTATATATTGCATATGAGGCCCTTAGAACAATAAGTAATACAAAAAATTAACTGTTAATAACTCATTCTATGAGGCCCTTAGAACAATAAGTGATACAAAAAATTAACTGTTAATAACTCATTCTCGAAGTGCCCTCTTAAAAATCAAATCACCCCCCTTCTGGGCATGCACCCCACGTTGGGAACCATCGGTGTAGTATCACTATCAAATATAGTGATGTGTAAAAATTAAGCAGTAGTATAGGCTAAAAACTGGGGCTAAAAACTTAGGTATAAAAATTTCATTTCTGAAATTTTATATCCAAACCATAACTTATGTAGCAGATAAACAAATAAACTATGTGTATTGAATAAGTTATTTTAATAAAAATTCACTAATTGTAAAACAAATATAATTATTTTTTTCAATCTTATTGAAATGTGATTTATTTTTTCAATATAATTAAAATATTAAATAAAAAACAAATATAAAAACACCCAATATTAGTATATCTATAAAAAAGCCTTATTCAAAGTAGAAAAAGATAATTTTATTGTAGAAGTACTTGACAGACCAGAAATGTACATCAGTAGCACTGTGAGGTCTCTAGCTACCCGACTGAGAGAACACCAAGATAATATAAGAAAAGCAAGCTTCAACACTGCACTCGTCAAACAGTGCTATAATATGATGTCAACGTCCAATGGGATCAAGCTCATGTTGTCAGACAGATAAGTAAAGCGGAAGATATAAAAATGGCGGAAGCCATTGTCATTGAACATTATAATAATATGACATATGTTATAAATGACAACTGACCAGTTATTATACCCCCCACAGTGGATTATATAACCACCATATGATTTTTATGTAAATGTTTTTATTTCTATTCATAATTTAATTTAATAGTTTCATTTTAACCATTTTATTATTTTAATTTTATTTTATTAATTTATTTTATCAAAGGTGTGATAGCACTACCTCTAATATACTTGACACCTTCATTTAACATTACGGGGGTGTGCTAACGGTAGTGTTTCTCAGGAACTACTGGGCCGATTTACTTGAACTTTTTTTTTAAATGACTGTTTGGATGAGTGTAGGATGTGCAAAAAGTTTGGCTTCAAAAAACCACAGTGGGGCTTTACAAAGGACCAAAAACCGCGAAATTTTCATATGGGGCTTTACAAAGTACCAAAAACCGCGAAATTTTCATAAACGTCACATTCGGGACTTTATAAGTCAGTCAATATTGCTCGGATTTCGACGGGGATGGTATCATTCGATTCAATTTAGTGCGGCGAACAATCTGATGTATAACACGTTAACCTAACTTATACTGTAAGTGTATCATTACTATAAACATATTTTGGTGATTTGTGGACTTGTTATTTATCCAATTTCGACGTCAGTGGTACCAGTTGATTCCTATTAATGAGCCAAACAATTTGGTGTATAACTCAGCACACCGTATTGTAAGCGTGCTGTAAAGAAAAATATATGTCGAATTTTTACATGTTAGACAGCCTATACATGCTTCAATTTTTGTGTAAAATTACTGAAATTTTCTGACATTGTTCTGTGACTGAAAATCTCTGTGGACCTTTTTTTCGTTTTCAAAAATATTGTTTAGAAAAGGTTTTATTCAATGTTAAATTCAACGAAATTTTTCGAAACATCGAGATTTCAACAATTTTCTTCACACTTGGCACATTAGTAGAGGATTATAGGAAGAATAAAATCTTAAAGTAGTAATGTGCACCTCTCATGCGTTCGCGCAAAAATCGCATTAAAAGTTTTCATAATAACTAATATATTAATGCTTTGAATACTGAGATCATGAGTTGTAATGGCATAGTAGTTACGTAAGTGATTATAGGCTGAATAAATGGTGGTTCAAGAATCAAGTGGGCCACTTTTTATTTTTCTATATTATACATGAAATTATTTAATATTTATCATCATCAGATATTTAATATTTTATCAGAGGTAGCGCGGGAGCGTTACCGATAATATATACAGGTAAGCCTTGATTAGTGCGAGTTCGAATAATGCAATTTCGATTAGTGCGACTTATAAAATTGATACCATTCGAATAATGCGATATTCGATTAGTGCGACTTATAAAAATGATACCGTTTATAGTGTGAGCAAATATTTGATTAGTGCGAGTTGTAAGCATAGGCCAGTTTTACTAACAAAGCTCCTTTTATGATGTCAATTAACAAATTACCGTTAATTTTCGACTATCAAGTCAAAAATGGTAATAAATTCTCTACTGCGATCTGTTTTACACACGGAGGTAAGAGGTAGATGGAGATGGCATGACGTCACTAAAAGTGAAGCCAGCGATGGGTTGACCAAGATGGCTGCCTTTCGATCGTAAAAACTCGGAAGTTTGATCTTAAAATTGTAATAACAATCTATTTCATGATAAAACCCCTTATAATAATAAATGAGACCAAATATTAAGACAACTATATGATATACGTAACAAATTTTAATTGTATAGTAGCTTTTAGGAAACACAGTATTTATTTAAAACATTAATTGCAATTCGATAACTTTTTTTTTTTTAATTTATTTTACAAACATTATTACTTTCTTTTTTTCTAATTCATCTTTCCAATATAGTTTCAGGAATATTATTATTTTTCTCTTTATTCTACTTAGATTCCAGATTATATTATAAAATTGCAGGTAATGAGTAAAAAGTAATGCTTATTCAATTGCAAAATTTTATAAATTTTTCACTGAAATTTTATTCTCACAACAAAATTTTCGAAACAAAGTGAAGAATGAGAATGAATGTAAGCATCTCATTATGTATCCTTAAAAGCAACTCTACTGGAAATTATATTAAAACATTAATAAAAATAATTCACATTCTATTTTTTATGGTTTTGCAGAAAGTAAATATTTCAATCATTTGACAACCACTATTTAAATCTGTATTACAAATATTTCACATATAAGCTGGATAAGTTGGAAATTTTGTAAGGAACAGCATTTTCTCTCCATAATTGTCTTCTACTTTCATCTTTTGGAAATCTAAAATGTAAAAACATATTTGTAGAAATATTGTTTTACTGTTTCTATTACTAAAGAACTTTATATTTCTATAATGTAATATCAAAATTAATAAACAAATACTTTATAACTATAAACTACTGAGTTCTGCTGCTTCTAAGACCATAAGAAATCACAAGCACTTAAAGCAAGACAAATATTTTTTTATCATTATTAGTAGTATATGTAATATATATCTAATAATAAAATAATATATTTGTCCTGCTTTAAGTGCTTGTGATTTCTTGTAAATACTTTGTATTTGATTGAACTGAATTGCTTTTAATAAACTAATAGTAGCAAATATATGTATAATTATATAAAGTTTTAATATAGTTAAATTAATCTTATTATTTCATAAAAAAATTTATAATTATGTTATAATATATAAATTTAATTTCTATTTATTAATGGAGAGAATATGCCACAGATATCAAATTGCGTTAATAATTGTTTTTGATGTTTATTGGAAACGAAAGTACTTGATAAACTTCGATACAAACTCGATAAAATAGACAACATAATATTAATTATATTTATATGTAATGAATTTATCTTAAACATACTTATTTCTGTGGTAATATCAGTCAATAGACGGTAGAGTTACTACCTTGTCTTTGTGAATAAAAATAAATTATTTGAAAGAAATTACATTACCTGTAAAACGTTAAATTTGCTGTTCTGTTATCACTTCGGTTGTTATAACCAACGCCAGCACAACTTAACGTGTTTCCTGTCTAAAAATACGTCTTAAAAATCCTTCTATCTGCATAGGATAACATTAGCACCCACAATGTTTTGGGTGTACCAATATGGCGGATAAGCTCCGCCCCGGCTTCAATTTTGTTGGCCGGATTGAATAGACACGCCATCTCCATCTATCTCTTACCTCCGTAGTTTTACATCATATCACTAATTGTTAATCCTAACTGAAAAGATTCGTCAATTCATTGAATTTGGCCTTGAAAATTCTTTCTTTGAAAAGAGTATAAATACTTATATTTTTGAATATAAAGATTAGAGGTATATGAACATACATATTTTCAAGTTGAGTAAAATGACTTGAATTTTACAATAAAGTTAACTTTTCAAATTAGTGAGAGTCTTTCCTTCAAATAATGCTTTTAATAATGATAAAAGGTAAATTTATCTAAGCAGCTCCTTCATAATACAAGAAAAATTCACCAGTGGTAATTTATTCTTGTATTTTTATATAAAATTTTATAAACTTAAAAATACCAATAAATTCATGTTTTTTCATAATTTAAAGTTATCAATAATAGTATAACATTTTAATAAATACTGAGCTGATAAATTCATCATCTTAAATAATATTAATCACTTATGATTCTGATACGTAGAATAAAATAACCTGAAAGACCTTTTTAATGAAAATATTCTTAATTTCTATTAAATATAATAAAAAATAATATATTTCCTTAACATCAGGTTTAATTATTTCTCCATTATGCTTATAATGCATTATAAGTGCTGATTGAAATGCTAACTACAAAAAAATGAAACTTTCTAACAGTAATGCATATTGATGTTGGATTATAAAGTAAATTATTGAAAATGCCAAATTAGAGATTATACTGCAATTTGAAATTTTTGTGCCATGTCAAGTTTTATTTTGAAAAGTAACTTGTGTGATTGTTCAAAACTTAAATCACCTCTAATAAAGATATATTTTTAAAATGAAAATAAATATAAAAATTTAAAGAAATTAACTGGAAGTACAAAATATGTAAAATCATAGTAAAAATTTTTTTAAATGGTATTAATATAATTATTTTAAACTAAAAACTGAAAATTTGAAATACCGTGAGAAGATAGTTATGAATGTATTCAGGAGTAATACACACAATATTTTTCTCCAAAAACATTTTGATATATATTTCATTTTCTTTTTCAATAATAACATGAGTCAATTCATTATCAATAACATCTGAACTTGATATTGGAAGTTTATATTTGAAGATTTTTGCTCCACCTTGCTTTAATATTCTGTAATATATAACAAAAATACACATTTATTATTAAATGCATGCAAAAATAATCAATTATTAATTCAAATATCTTTAATCATTCTCACAAACAAATAAAAAAAATTAACACCACAAGCCTGCAATGAAAAAACTGTTTTCAATATTTCAGTTGTTTCTAATGTGTCTTTTGATTCTGAATTCAAAAATCACAATAAAAATGTCAAATGTTTAAAAATTTTTTTGCAAACTAAAATTTAGAAACCATTATCAGAGGCTAGTATTTCAACTAATATGACATAAAAAAATATAGATCTACAAAAAAGCAATTAGATAAATTAGGATTAAATTTTAATTATAATAAAAAAAGTTCCAGAAAGATGTCAAATTCATGTCATTGGCATGTGCATGTGACACCTAACAACATAAAAAAATATAGATCTACAAAAAAAGCAATTAGATAAATTAGGATTAAATTTTAATTATAAGTTTAAAAAAAAAAAGTTCCAGAAAGATGTCAAATTCATGTCATTGGCATGTGCATGTGACACCTAACATATAGCAGAATAACTTATGCAAATGTTATCCAATTTAATGAAATTTGCATCTGCAAATAGTACTTGACTACTTGTACTTATGATGATATAATCAATAATGATTGGTCAATGCAATTCCATGGATTTGAATCCTTGATCCAGTGGTCTGATATATGGAAAGTATCCTTTTTTTGCATCTGGTTCTTGTAGTTTTGTTCTTTATGTTTGTTAAGATAACATATAATATTCTAGTGCATAATAGTAATGAGAAATTTATAAATTTTGAGATTTATGATTTATGATCACTCTGATTTATGAAGGCAGGGTTCAAATTGAATTCCATCAAAAGTCAAATAATAATGATCAAAATCAAATAAATATTACAAATGTAAATATAATAAAAAGGTATTCAGAGATGGTAAGATAATTTTTTTGTATATTATCCAATTTGAATAAAATTCAGATGTATTATTGAGAATTAATAGAAGTCAAATGTATCAAACACAATTAGAGAAGAATGATTGATTTATCATTATTTAGTTAAAGTTTATATTAAAATTATAATTTTTTATAATTTTAAAAAATTAAACTATCAAAGAACTTCAAAAATATTTTTACCTAGAATACATTTTTTTCTTTTTATTATCTAATAATAAAATTGCAACTTTCCAATTTTTGAATATTCCTGCACCTTGAGAATGAACTTTTTCTCTACAAAGTTTAGGAGCAGAATATAATTTAACAGAAGAATTTTTATTTGGAATATAACTTTTTGCATTCCACTCATACTTGCTTTCTTCTAACCAAGTTACTGCTTCAAAACTATCATATATATACTGAGGTTTTAATATCCATTTTCCTGAAAATAAATATTAATATATCAACATTTTTATTCTAATTTAATTATGTTACAAAGAATGTTAGAAAGAATTTGGATTTTTTCAAAATATTACTTTTATTGATATATTTATACAAAAAGTAATCTTTCATCTTATGATGGGGCTATTAATTTGTTGACTAGGATATAAATTTGAAATATATCAATTGTCTACTATCATTATTTATTACAGTAAAATATAACATAATAATAAGTACTCATCATTCCCTCCAAAGGGGTAATCCCTCATACACTATACAAAAGCCTCAAAACATTAGGTCTACATCCCAAGACATACGTAACACTACAAAAAGCAGTACTACTCAATACATGCAACATAGTAAGAAAGTTTCTCAGCACTGATATAGACAATTAGTTAACACACAATTAAGTTTCACAAGTAGTCATGTCTTGACTTGAGTTCGATATGGCACTTTGCCCCGGAGTTACTCTGTGCACACATTGCTGTACCACAGATAATAATAATAATAATAATAATAATAATAATCTTATAAATACAGAACCAAGAGAACAATGCCACTGGAAATGCATTTTCACTGACATTGCAGAGAAAATAAATACTTTTTGTTATTCTAGTAGCATTCATTCCAATAATAGTAATTAAATACATAGACTCATGTGCACTTGAATTGCATTGAGAAACTACAGAGCTTACTAATTTAATCATATCTTGTAAATATAAATGGTCATATGTTGATGTGTCTTTAAATCAGAATTATTTATATTATTGTTAACATATTACAGAACTGGAAGTATAGAAAACTGACATCTAATTTTTTTTACATTCAAATCAAATATAATCTTAAATTAGTATTTTTAAATTGATTTTAAAAACAGTAGTTTTTCTGTACATAAATAAAATTAAAGTTTTAATAGAGCATATTGTTGGAAAACTTGAAATTATCAATATATAATAACTAGAAATTACCCGCTCATATAAATGTGTGGAAATATAATCTTGTGATTTAATTTAATAATACTGTATATAACGATGAAATACACCTCCTAATTCCTATAGGGAATCCCAACATCATTAAGGGAATCGTAAAATGGCATCAATTATCAAGGTTACATTACAGCGCCACTTGAGGACTGTCTTTTTAGAGGAACTACAATTTCAATTTAATTATTATTCTTTAATTTGTAAATTATTAATAACAAATAATTTGCGCTGTTGAAGACATCCAAAAATTAGACCTTTCTAAAGATACCCTATTTATAGAAATCGTTACAATAGTTCAACCAAAAAAGGGACATCCACCCAGCCAGCCATGTTTGACTATTAATATATAAGATTCTTGAATTTGAATTAGTTAGAATCAATAAGTTAATCAGAGAATAAAATTTATAAATTATTTGGTAACTTATAAATTTTATTATTTCTAACTTAGAAATATTTATTATTATAAAATAAATTGATATGATGAAAATAAGACTTTTAATTACTGTATTTTCTTAAAATAATTTAGTTTATGTAAAATGACATAAAAAAAGGTTCATTAAACATCGCTCTGGCGACTAGAGCGTATGAACATGATGTAGATAAAGAGTGGAACAATGCCAAGATTATTATGAGCGGAATTGAAAATACCAACATAAGAATGGCAGAGATGCTTCAAGTAAATAAATTAAATAAGAAAGAGCATGTTTTAAATTTTAATGATTCACATTGCCTCTCCTTGGCCTGGAGATGGTGTGGAGGAGCATGTTTTAAATTTGAATGATCCACATTGCCTCTCCTTGGCCTGGAGATGGTATGGGTTATAATTGGAAATATGCTGCTGTTGTCACCGTTTGTTGTTAGTGCTGCTATCTAAATGGTCGGATGAAATTGGTGACGTCATACATTCCCTCTCCGTGTATTGTTGTATTTTTATTTTATCACTTCTGATTTTTACTTTATGTTGTAACATTATTATATTATTAGTATTTATTATTATTAGTTTTTGTAGCAGTGGAATTTGTAGTAATGTATAAGTGTTTATACTGTGAGGAAATTAACTTGGACCTGTCCTATTTTTATTTTATTATGCACTCTATTATTTATCGTTATTTTCCTATATTCTAACATATTATATTTTAGTTTAAAAGTTAACTTACTTCCACCTTCTCTGTCGTAGTTGGCAATCACCTGATACGGAGTCGGAACCCGTATCCGGAAGAGCTATCCGGGTTAATGATGTCATCTTATCTACGTAAATTTTACCACTGAAACTGATATGTGAAAATAAGAATGATCCATATCGGTGTTTTGTT
>AYEL01069723.1:0-98713 GCA_000484575.1 Olivierus martensii
TGGATATTTGAATTGGATTAAATAAGTTTTGTTGTTTATTTCATTGTGCTTCATTTCGTTTAAATAAAGCTTTAATTAACACTTTTGTAAGTGTTCCGAGTCTAATAAATTTATATTTTTTTGGTTATTTAACTTATTTTTGAGAATTTTCTTCAATTTATTAGTGTAAGTTATAACACTGTTTGTTCGTTTTACTTCTAACACTTAATTGGCACTTTTATAAGTTCCGATTTCGGATTTTGTTTCGTCAGTTAGACGTTACAGTGTGTTAGACAGTTTTGTAATTAATTATAATTAAATTAGAAAAGACCCGAGCTCAGTCCGAACTCTGGAATTTGCAGAGTCGCTAGCCGTTAGGTTTAGCTTACAATTAGAATTATTACTAGTCGTTCTAAACCGCGACTTTGCATAGTGTCGGTTTTCTAGGCCCGGAAACTGAAATGCAGAACAACAGACACTAGGCCTAAGCGCGGTCTATGAAATGATGCGCGAGTAGGGATGGGGTGGAGACAGTTTGGCATGTATGGACAGACAACAATAAAGAAGCTGTTGAATTTTATTCAATGTTAATAAGAGAGAGACTTCTACTTTTGACTTCTGCAGCCCAATAAACAATTGAGAGAGAGACCTTGAATAATTAGAATCTTCTTCGAGGACTGCTGAATAAAAAAAAAAAGGAGTCACAAATTATCAACAGTCTTTAGTCCTTCCTTTATAACAGTCTTTAGTCCCAAATTGTCAATGACAACCTAGGCACCAACCAACACTTATTAGAAGAAGGCTTCTGTTAGAATCTTTTAGAAAACCTTTTGACTTCTCTATGTGAGGAAGTTAACTTGGACCTGTCCTATTTTTATTTTATTATGCACTCTATTATTTATCGTTATTTTCTTATATGCTAACGTATTATATTTTAGTTTAAAAGTTAACTTACTTCCACCTTCTCCGTCATAGTTGGCAATCACGTGATATGGAGTCGGAACCCGTATCCAGAAAAGCTATCTGGGTTAATGATGTCATCTTATCTACGTAAATTTTACCACTGAAACTGATATGTGAAAATAAGAATGATCCGTATCGGTGTTTTGTTCGATATATAAATTAATTGTAAAGATAATGACATGAATGAATTACTCTGTAAACTAATAACTTTGAACTTGTTACGTATAAGTATGTAAATGAGCGAGTGCGGAAGTATTCGTTATTGAGATATTTAAATTGGATTAAACAAGTTTTGTTTAACAGTTGTTTGTTGCTTTATTAGAGTTTCAATAAAGCATTTATTAACACTTTTGTAAGTGTTTGAGTCTAATAAATTTTATATTTTTCATTATCTAACTTATTTTTGAGAATTTTCTTCAATTTATTAGTGTAAGTTCTAACATCGTTTTGTTGTTTTCAATCTAACACTTATTCGTTACTTCTAGTTATAAGTTCCGGTTTTGCTTTTGCCAGTTACCACTATTGTTAGATTGTTTTGTAGTTAATTAGATTTAAGTTAGAACTTAGGTAAAGACCTGAGCTCAGGCAGAACTCTGGAATTTGCAGAGTCGCTAACTGTTAGGCTTAGTTATAATTAATAGTATTGCATTCATTCTAATCCACGACTTTGCATCTATTATTCCCAAAATATATTAATAATACATACAGAGCAGAGTACAAGTAGAAGGCTAGACAAGACAATGTTCAATTAGTCAGAGAAGCAAAATCAGTCAACCAGACAAGCCAAGACTTTGAACCAAAAGCCTCGACCTGAGTTGGCCTTGTTCTTTTATAATTTTAACCCCTTTCTCACCTTTTCCAGGGACGATTATTATTTTTGCTTACATAACTTACAGATGGGTCAGGTATCGTTCTTTGAAACGTCATCTGAGTAAACCATCTTAGATTTATTACATTCCAAAGGGGACAATGAAGCAATATAATACATCCTGTATTTAAACTGCGTCATTAAATTCACATTCCTCAACTTGTCTCCACTTGGGGGAATTCCTAACCCTCAAAATAGTAATGTTTTTGCCTTCCATAAGGCCCATCATCAGTTATACACTTTTAAATAGGAGATTATTAACAATTTAAAATTATATAACTAATGATGCCTTATCGAAGGTCAAAAACATTAATGTTCTTAAAATACTTTCCTGTGAAGAGCTGTTTTTCTGTTAAATTGTTTTGAATAATTTCAAAGCAATTTTGAAAAAATCACCAATTCTTCCTGCTAGATCTTATATATTGCTTACAGATAAAAATTCAAATAGGTATTAGTAAAATTAAGTAAATTATATTTTTCAAACTAGATAATTAATGTATATGATCAAATTAAAATTTTTTTTTAAATATCTAGAAAATTTTCTATCTTATTTTACTAGTAATAAAATAATATTTTTTGAAAATAATTAAAAAGTAAAAAAAGTTTTTTTTTATTTTTACTTTTTAATAAAATTATTATAAAATTATAATTTTAAATTGTATATCAATAACTAACCTGCAGCACAAGCTGTGAGATATTTAGGTGTTAAACTTGGTTGAGCAACTATTAAATGTGTAGATGAGGATTTAAGATGCTATAAAAAATTCATATCAATTATTATTTATTTTATTTAAAGATTAATAAAATGTATCTATATCATAATTCACAATATACATTTTTTACACGAAATGTTTTTGATGGGATAAATATGACTGCAAATGCTAATGAGGGAGTTGTTTGCTAAAATTTTCTTATATTAAAATGTTAAATAATTTACTGAATATGGTATAAAAATAATTTCATTGTAATTTTTTATTGTAATATGAAGTAATCAGTTTTATTAGGGTATACTTATACTTACCTTACTTATGAATATAATACTTTTTCTTACTTATGAAATTAACTTTTACAGATATATACTTATGAATACTTATGAAATTAACTTTTTCAGAATTGTTTAGTAGTATTCTTTCCTGATGGTCAAGCCCAAAAACGAGCTCTTGCCTACATAAGAGAATTAAATAAAACATCAGTGAGTGAAATATTAATTTGTTTTAATATTATTTTTATAAGAATATTAAATAATAATAAATAATGATTGCATTGAGAAGAATTATATGATAATTAATTGCTATCATAAATTATCTGATAATAATTGACTGTCTTATTAGTTATCATAAAATTAATAAATGTGAGGTTTAGAAATAGATATCTGATTTAATGCAAAGAAAAAAGTAAAGAAATTGATTGTCATCAGAATTTATACCAAATATGAAAAATTTATGCACTCTGAGCACATATTTAAAATATAATCCTGTAAGTATTGTGGCACTTTACAGTAGAATAATTTAATTTTTATATTCCAAAGCAATATTGGAGAAACTCCAGAATAATTAACAAATTATTTTATGCCTATAGTCTAAACTAAAAGCTGTTTTATTCCAAACACAAGCATTAATGTCACAAATTACATATATAGGCAGTCCTCAACTTATGTAAGTGGATCATTCTGTTAAACCTTATGTAAGTCAAAATGTCAGAGCATATGCTATACAGTATTAGTGTGTTTCAAAGACATACTATTAAAAATAGTTATATTAAAAAATAAACACTTAAGTCACTTGGTAAAAGAATCACTTACCATTTTGAAGAATCCAGATTCAATTCCAAGTCTCACACTTCCAGATTTTCAAGAGGAGTTTGGGTTCAGACTCAGCTCATTAACTAACACTAACAAGCTACTTTGTGTAAGTGCAAATTCACATTAAGTCAGAGAATGACTGTATGTTGCAGAGATATACATTGTAAAAAATGATGCTATGTCAAAAGAAAATGTTGATCTGTTTGCTTAAATGTTTGATATCATTTCTTATGATACATCTTACAATTTCGAATAAAGATGTTGTTATGTAATGAATTTTCTGTACATTTATAGTAAATACTATTACTTGGTATTTGTGAGATTTGTGTATTATATAAATATTAAATTACAGGAGATTCCTAATTTACAACAGGGTTGCATTCAAAAATTTAGGTTGTAGTTCATATCCATCATAACTCAGAACACAATTTTTTTCTTGTATCATTTCTTTGGGGATGTTGGCTATATACTGCTTAATGCTTTTTTTTAAATCAACTAGCATCTTTATGTCTCCATGGTAAACTCTATCTTTCAGGTATTCCCATAAGTCACACATAATTTTAACAAACTATTTACTTCTAATCTCTGAATGGTCATTTTTCAGAACTGTAATTTTGCAGATTTATATTCATTTGCTATATTTATCCTGATATTATATCATTGGCAATGATATAATATCAGATAATATAACTATGAGTGACATCACAAGCATACAATGATAAATATGTCACTATGACATAACAGTATATATGATATATGAGAAAAAAATATATGTACCAGAAATACCAAGAAAGTTCCAGTCAGTCTGATTGGTATATAAATAAATAAAAGATTAATTTTATAAAACAAAATACTGACCAAGCAACCTTTGGAAAAATGTATATTCTATTTTTTAATGTTCTTTTAAATACGCTGTATAGTTAAGTGAATGGAAGAAAAAAACAGAATATTTAAAATATAAAAACAAAATTGAACAATTAAAATTTCTTTTTTAGTTTAGAAATAAATGTTTAGAACAGAATTTTTTGAATAACATTTCTAAGTTATTCAAAAAAATTTTGTTTTGAGAAATTTTTCAAGTATTCATTTCAAGAACAAATAACTTTTAATAGGGAATAATAAAGTATGTTTCCAATAAACCAAGTCATCGTAACTTGAAATATTGGAAGCATCTCTTATCTGACTTTATTCTAGTTATTAATTTTATAATCATAAATTAAATATATAAATGATATTAACAATGACATTATTTAATATTTATGTTTGAAAAATAAAATATTTTTCTTTAGCTGATTTTGGAGTATCTGCAAAGAACAAATCAACAATGCAAAAAAGGGATTCTTTCATTGGTACTCCATATTGGTAAGTTGTCATATTTCTGTTTTGTTTCTTTAAATTTCATTCAAATATCAATATATTTTTTAATTAGAATTTAAAAGCAAAGATTTTTGTAATAGATATTATTATTATTATAAATACTGTATATTTATTGCAAACACAATATACTGGCACTCCATGACTAACCTTTGAAAATCTGATATTAAATTTGACTTGAAAAATTCTGACTGTAAAATATTTTTAAATCACTTACATTGCTGTAATTTCACATAATAATATTACAATAATGATTTTTACTGTTATAATTAACATTTCTGCAAATACCTATATGGAAATGTTAATATCCCAACACTACAAGATACTAAAAAAATTATATGCAATAATTACAAACAACCTAGACACCTCTGACTACTTTTGGTTATGCAGCTACTTTAAAGTACATACTATCCATAGTCGCATTGTTTTATTTGATGCTAAATATCTATACAATTATTATAACTTTCAACTTGGTTCATTAATGGCCAATTTTAATCCACCAAATCATGTCACACGATCTCGTGTTGTCTTTTATATACCCCTAATAAAAACTGTAAAAATCCTAAGAATGTTCCCATATCGTCTGTTCTATACTAAGTTTTTTACTACATTACTTGATTGTCTAACTAATCCTTTTAATGTATTTGTAAAAATTGTAAATGAAAATACCCAAACTAGCAATTGGGGTTAAACATTTGTAAATCAGGTAATGTAAACCATTTGTTTTATTTTAATAAATAAATAAATAATTAATTAATTAATTATAAACAAATCCTGTACTTAATTTAAAAATACCTTTATGGAAATGTTAATATCCCAACACAACAAGATCCTAAAAAAAATTATATGCAATAATTGCAAACACCTAGACACCCCTGACTACTTTTGGTTATCGAAGACGAAATTCAGGCAATTAAAATGATATAAGACACTTGGGATAGCAAATTGCAAGCCTGGGCGGGGCGAAGGAGAAGAGCTGCAATGTAATTGCAGAAAAATTGCGCTGTTGACTGTTGATTAATTTAGTTTAATCAGTTCGACAAGGTACACTGTTCTTATGGTCAGTTTGACAACGGAATAAGTGCAGTGGCAGCAAGACGACTGTACCAAGAACGCTACCATCATTCGAAGCCCACACCATTAAGCTTAGCTTGAGGTTCAATTTACGGTGTTGCTTGCAATTTGCAACCCCAGGTATCTTATATCACTTTAATCGTCTGAATTTCATCTATGTCGTAGTGTAGTTTTTTTGAAGGAACGTTATTTACCTTGATATGTCATCTGCCTTTGACACAGTAAATCACTCAATCTTGTGTGACAGGCACTGATTAAGTTCAAATCAGCATTATGCTATACATATGAGGTCAACTACTAAAAATCTATTAGAAACATAAAACCTGATTCTACATAATTTGAATAAAGGCATTCCAACACATGTTATTTACCTTGATATGTCATCTGCCTTCGACACAGTAAATCACTCAATCTTGTGTGACAGGCTTTTAAATCATTATGATCTTGACTTATTAGTTGTGGACTGGATCTATTTCTATCTAACTCATCAATTTGCTATTATTAAAAAAAACAACATCTGTTCAGAATACTTTCCTCTATGTATTGGGGTACCGCAGGGATCCCCTTTAAGTGCAATCCTCTTTTCAGTTTCTATCGACCCAATTTTCACATTAATCATATCTACTGTTTATGCCTATGCTGATGATATAAAAATCCTTAATACCAATTATACTATTCTGCAGAATGATCTATCTATTTCTTCCTGGTTAAATAATAATCAACTTAATATTAACATAGAAAAAACTGACAGTATGATCTTTGCATTATCTGAAGTTACTACTCCAACCCTCTCTATTAATTCTGTCTCTATAAAACGAATTCATACTAAAAATGACCTTGGGATAATCATGGATGACAAACTAACTTATACACAACAGATACCACCTAATAAAGCAATTATCTATTAGACTAGGAATTATTTGCCACAACCTCTATTATTTACGAAATTATAACATCTTACGTATTATACTATTTACTTTTATCCAATCAGTAATCGATTACGGTCTCATAGTTTGGCCAATTTCTGCAAATACCTATATGGAAATGTTAATATCTCAACTCTAAAAGATATTAAAAAGATTATATGCAATAATTACAAACAACCTAGACACCCCTGACTATTTTTGGTTATGCAACTACTATAAAGTTCATACTATTCATAGTTGCATTGTTTTCTTTGATGCCAAATATCTATACAATTATTGATTTGTTTTCTTTGATGCTAAATATCTATACAATTATTATAACTTTCAATTTGGTTCACTAATGACCAATTTTAATCCATCGAATCGTGTCACATGATCTCATGTTGTCTTTTATATACCCCTAATAAAAACTATAAAAATCCTAAGATTGTTCCCAATCTTTTATAACCTGGCTGATATTTCATTTTATAAAATTTTAATAAATATACCTTTAATAAAAACTGTAAAAATCCTAAGAATGTTCTCATATCATCTGTTTTATACTAAGTTTTTTACTACATTACTTGATTGTCTAATTAATCCTTTTAATGTATTTGTAAAAATTGTAAATGAAAATACCCAAACTAGCAATTGGGGTTAAACATTTGTAAATCAGGTAATGTAAACCATTTGTTTTATTTTAATAAATAAATAAATAATTAATTAATTAATTATAAATTTAATTATTAAGTTATGTGACCAAAAACTTGTAGATTCATTTAACGACAACAAAAAGTTGCTTTTTTATGAAATCGGATTACATAACACCATAAATTAATTGATGATATGCGATCTAAATCTATAAAAAAATTAAAACGATGAAATTTTATAAGTACTCAATTTTTATTCTCTAACTCAGTGGTCCTCAATCACTGTTCTGTTCTCTAACCCAGTGTTTCTCAAACACTAGTGTGCCACCAAACCTTTGATGATGTGCCGCGAAAAATTAAGAATGAATTGTATGTATGTAATTGCAGTGGCGGATCTAGTTAGTGTGGGGCCCGATTGGAATATTTTTCGTGGGGCCCCTCTAAATATGGCGTTTTATTTACCTGTAACAATAATAAATAAATAAATAAATAAATAAATGCCAAGAGGAGCAATTAAGAAATGTAGTTTCATCACCCTCAGCTTAGTCACTCACTTATGTCACTAGCATGGGTTCACTGAATAAATGATGTGGATTTCTCCCTAGACTCTATAATTGCATGCAGTTGTCTACAGTATATTGTCCAAATCTACTTTTATATATACTTGGCTCATTTTGTTCCTTTCCTCTTCTTTCCGTCCCGAACATATGCCAAAGATGTAGTCATTCCAAATCTATCCCTACAGAACTTTAGGGAGTTGGATAAAATCAAAGCAATTTTCATCAAGAGGTCTTTAGGAGTATATATCAATGCCTCATCTACTTTCTGTCATAAAATTACCTCCATCCCCACCTTTACTGAAAACTTAGAAAACAGCAACCTAATAAATGAGGCAATTCTAAATAAATACAGAATGTATAGACAAGCTAAATTAAACAAATTTAATGATCAGAATTACAACTTAACATGGCTGGATAATAATCCTAATTGGAAAAATAATGACTTCAAAAACCGAAGCAACTTATAAAACTTAATGCTTTCATCATAAACTCTGTAAAGACAAGAGTTTCCATTATGCCTCAGAAAAATGTATATGGTCATATTGTGATAACAATGCAAGACAAGGCCACATATCTGTTTGTATATATTCCATAAACATGCCACTACAAAATATTCTTTTTTTGTAATGCAATGCAATGTTGCCTTTGTATGTGATATACAAAAATAAGCATATTATTATTATTATTAAATTAATTCTATTTATATTAGTTCTTTACATATATATGTATGTATGTATGTATGTATATATATATATCTGATGACAGATCAGGGCAAAGATTTCCCATTAATTAAACAATTTAAAAAAAAAATTATTCAATAGCATTAATATAGCATTAATTGATTATTTAAGTAACAAGTTATTAAACTGTAATTATATATTTTAACATGGGATAACAAATAAAGGAGTGAAAGAATTTCCCAAATATTCGTAGTGTGAATCAGTACTGACTTTTGCTATGAGGAACTGTGCAAGGAAGCCGTTGCCAGGAAATGCTTCCTGAACTATTGCTATAGACTCCTTTTTGATTGTTAGTCTTCTGGATTTTGGTTTGATTTATTGATCCAGTTTCTTTAAATTTTTTCATTCAGTTGTTAATTGAGTTCCTATAATGAGTAGTGGAGCTTCTTTTCACAATTGTTATTGATTTCATTTCTGCCAGCAATAATATGTAGCTAACTTTTTCTTCAGTTTTGTCATTTTAGTTTTTTAAAAGATTTGAAAATAAAATTTAAAACACAAAATTGCCAACACTAATATATAAAAAATATGTAAGAATTAAGCTATGATATCCCTTTTAGAGTGTATTTCTATTGAGTATATTCAAAGTTTAAAGTTGCACAATAACTCTATACAATAAGTATTTATGTTTATTAAGATAATTTATAGTGTTAAAATTTAGTTGTGAAAAATCCATATATTTTGGACATTTCCAACTTCTGACTATTAGGGAAAACTTATTAAATTTCTAACTAAACCAAGGACTACTTATTATATAACAATTGAATTGTAATGAATATAATTTAACTATAGAACTTAAGAAACTTACAGAAATTTATATTACCTCTACTAAAAAGACAAGTTGTTGTTCCTGAGAGAAAGCTCATAAAAACTTTTTCTGATGCTTTAAACAAAGTTTCAAATGCAGTAAAAATTCCAATTAAGCAAAGCAGTTCTGCCAGGAAATACTATTGAATACATTTGCTTTTCATGTAGCCATTTTGATTTTTCCAATTTCATAACAAGCAATGGAGTTTCTGCTACAAATTCAATTGTACTGTATTGTATAATTACATATGTGGTTTGAAATACTTACTTATGAA
Organism: Olivierus martensii; assembly: GCA_000484575.1. Classification (NCBI taxonomy): domain Eukaryota; kingdom Metazoa; phylum Arthropoda; class Arachnida; order Scorpiones; family Buthidae; genus Olivierus; species Olivierus martensii. The sequence continues at coordinate 9,997 of AYEL01069723.1, forward strand.
TATTTAGCATTTATTTTTTGCAATTAATGTTCATATTTTTTATTTTTTTAATACTTAATATTTGAAAAACTCACAAACCTGGGAATTCATTAAGCGGGGACTATCTGTAAATAATAGATAAATTTTTCAAGGTAGGTAAGTACATAATTGAATTTTAAACATTGTATCTAATAGAAATCATATCTATTAGATGATAGTATGATAACTGATACAAAGTACTAATAATATGTTAAATATTTAAAAGTTTTGTCATTAAATAGTTTAAATTTCTTTTTTTTTTTAATTAGCATCAAAAATTTGTTTTGCAGGATGGCACCTGAAGTTGTTCTTTGTGAAACTTTTCGTGATAATCCATATGATTATAAAGCTGACATCTGGAGTCTAGGTATAACACTAATAGAATTAGCTCAAATGGAGCCTCCTAATCATGAGCTAAGTCCTATGAGAGTATTGCTTAAAATCCAGAAGTCAGATCCTCCATCACTTGATCAACCATCTAAATGGTATGTAGAAATTTGATTAATAAATTTTCCTCTAATTATAATATTTTCATATGCTAATTTTTCAAATAAAAATAATTCTAAACCTGCTTAATAATTTTCACACACTGTAACAAGCTATTTTTAATTATTTGGCTGTATAATACCTGAATAAATTCTTGTTATATTAGAAAATAAATTAGTGCTGAATAAAATGCACTTTTATAAATTGCATATCTCTTACAATTTAATTATTTCTGAAGGACAATTAAGTTGTAAGAGAGATTTGAAGAAGTCAAAAGTCAAGCTCTTGCTTCAGTAATCGATAATCTATAACCCATTGAATGCTTGTGCCATCTATACATGTCAAGGCTACAGAACAAAACAATAAAAAATACAATATCAAAAAAATTCAGTCCTGATTTTATTAATCTAGCTTTTGCAAATTGGTTTTTGTGTGTAATTGGTGAAATTGTGCCCTTTTGATAGTAGGTTTTAAATTTTTTCAGTTGAAATATTTTCTTAAATTATGTGTAAACAAACACTGTTTATATTTGAATAGCTTGATAGAATTTGAAATTTTTTATCCCATCCTGTCAATTTTATAGTCTAACCTACCAACCCATTCCGATTATACAATTCAATAAATGATATTTTGGAAATTCTTTGAAAAAATCAAATTTTTCTTAAAATAAGCTATAAAATCCTGAAAATAAAAAAAGATTGTAAATAATAAGAAAATAATGGCTAATTCTGTTAAAATAAACTAAAACATATCGTAATCATTTGTTTTTGTTTTAATATTACTGAAATTTAGGATAAAATCACAAAAAATGAAATGTAGACATCCTCAGGCCATTTAAAAGGCATTGCACATTTATTGCTTTATAACAGCTACTCCTTTCTCTGTAAATTGTAGCCAAGCCTACTTTGGATGTGGGTAAATTTCATTGGGTCCAGAATTACAGCACACCAACGGCAATCCAATTAGAGGAATAGAAAATATATTATAGCTATTTATGTACCAGATGAGGCCATTTTCAGTATATATTAGGATTTTTTTATACAAATAAAAAATTTATAAAAACTACTGTGAAAAATTGTGTAAATGAAATAAGAACAAGTTAATAAATATGAAATGTTAATAAAAATGACAATATTTCAATGATTTCACATAATTTTATTAATAATTAATAACTTCAATCAACAAATGTCATGTAACTCTTGGTTTTGTTTTAATCAATAATTTCTGAAATTTTTGGCCAGATTTCTTAATTCTTGACTCATTTTGTTCAAAAGACTTGTCACTATCTAAAAATATCAACTGTTTTGTTGGATGGCTAAAATTGCATATTAAAAAAAATCATGTTTTCACCAATCTTGTAAACTTAACAAAAAGTTACGCAAAAAATAAAATTTGAAAAAAAAAATGCTTATGCTGTTAGAAAGAGAATAAAATCTGCAATAAATACTGAAAATTTCAAAAGATTTTGAAGAAAATTAAGAAAGATTTCACTATTTTTTTTATTTTTTTTGCATATTAATTAGGCTTAATTACAAAACCTCCATGGCACTCAAGGCTTAATAATATATAAAACTTTACATACTTTACTTCCAGAAAAACTCCTAAAGATACAATTATGTATATCCATTATTTAATAATAATGATTATAAGTTGAATATTCTGACTGTCTATAAAGAATAATATGATGCATTTGATGAATTTATAATTGAAATATGAATTAAATCAAAATTTTTTATAAATCTTTGAGCTATATTAATTCTGAAAAATGTATTCTTTAAGTGTCCACCAGAATATTTTTTTCACAAGTCTTGTTCTTTCAATGGAAGTAAATCTTGAAATTGAGATAACAGGATTTATTTTGGATTAGTTGTTAGAATTGATACAATTATTTTAAACATTGTTGTTATATTTATTGATAAAAGCATTTAATTATGATGCAGGTGGGAATCTGGAAAAATGGCCCCTCGCATTTTGCATCCCACAATTTGCCCCCTGTAGATAATGAATAGACTACAAAATGCAAATAATATACCAAGTTTTTAATGATTCTAATTTATTTTGTTTTAATATAATAAATATAAGTTATTATTGTTTAAAACTGGAATTTGTATGCAATGCCTCTAAGTAATCGATCAGATTACAATTTTGAAAAACTTTGACTATTCTTTTTATATGCGTTAGTTCATTCTGCATTTTAAGTTAGGAGATAAACTAAAAACCAAACTTCTAAGAACGCACAAAATCCAGCCGATGAAGACCTAACCCGAATGAAAATTAATTCCTCCTTGCGATATTCAATTTGCATCACAAGCTTCGTATTTTGTTTATTTTGTTTTGTTTATATTTTTATCTATGTTTTTGTTATTATTATTATCCTTAACCATAAATCAGTTAATATTAAAATATCGTTGAAATAATTTTTCTTTGTTGTTTTTTTATTTAGGTCTATTACTGTAGTAGCATTAATTGCAGTGATGTCATATTCATATAGTAGCATAGATAGAAGGAGAGATATGGATGCGCTTTTATCCATTTTTATATTTCTGGAAAGTTCATTTTCTCAACATTACAACTGATTAAATTGTGTATTTTTTTTATTTTGCTTTAAATCTCCTATATAACGAGCAAGCATTTTTTTGGTGTATGGTATTTAGTAAATATTTAATACTATATCGAAAACTGCTTACATCTTTAATTAATTTGTTAATTATTTAACAAGTGCAAAATCATTATAACAAATCTACTTCCATATTATAATTACAATAGCACAGTTTGTTCCCAATTGAATGAAAAAATTTTTACATCTTTAGAAAGACAATAAAAAACATAATAAATTATAAAAGTATCAAAAATTTAAATGAAAATTAAGCGAGCATTTCATTGGTTCACAGGTTTTTCATCATGAACTATCTTAATTAATGTATTGTCTAGTTAACATCTAGGACCTTTTCTTTATCTGAATAGAATAGCCCAATGTTTTCCAATGGATAATAACGTATTTAACTTGTGAAAATTACTTAATTTTTTTATAATTAATTATTACATACACTTACATTATGAAGTTTTAACAATTCATGACATAAAGCCTGTGAACTAATGAAATGTGAAAAATAAACACATGTTGTGTGGACTTGAGATTTGTTTGAAAGAAAACTGCTTTTACTTGTGGAGTACTGCATTCTGTTATTTGATTAAAATAAAACTGAATAGTTTAAATTCAAAATATCTTATTAGGAAAAATAAAATCTACTTGGATAATGCTTTTAACAATTTGGCATTTATATACATTTTACTTGAAGTTTAACGATGAATATGTACTGTTCGTAGTTAACCCTTTCGACTGACCGACAAAGATGATTTTCAAAGTTCTATATTTGATTTATTATTCACAGTGTGGAAAAATGAACGAATGCAATATAATAAATAGGATGTTTTACATACAAAATAATAAAAAATTTAAATATTTGAGAATTCTGCCAAGCTTTGGAACAGATATATTGTCGTAAGCGAAAAAATTACTTAACTTCGTAAAAGTAAGTCGTAGCTTATTTAAATTGATTGCATTCGATTTAGAATGATAAGATATGTCTAAAATCTTTTAAAATATCTGATTATCTATAAAAGTTTTGCAGAAAATCGTAAAAGAAACATGATTTCACTAAAATCGTTTAAAATATCCGATTAGCTATAAAAGTTTTGCAGAAAATCGTAAGGAAACATGATTTCAAGCCCCATAACTTGAGAACGGGGCTTTTGCCTCTCATGGGACCTTCTTGAATAGTGCAAATTAGATTAGTGCGAGAAATTCGTGGAACCAATTATTCACACTAATCGAGGCCTACTGGCAAGAATCAACGTTAATGATGATGAGTTCGAGAGTCTCATATATTTAACTATACATTGAATGGTTAAATTTTTCAGAATTAATTTAGAAGTCAAAATAAATATTATTGCACATTCTTTTAATAACATAAGGGAGGTGCTGACAGTTTTGTTTTTCAGGAACTACTGGGCTGACTTATTTGAACTTCTTTTTTAAAATGACTATTGGGGTACATGTAGGATATTGAAAAAATTTGTCTTCACAATACCACAGTGGGGCTTCACAAAGGGTCAAAAACCGCAAAATTTTCATAAACGCACATTCAGGACTTAATGAGTCAATCAATATTACTCGGATTTTGACATTGATGGTACCATTCGATTTGCCTTAATGAACTGAATAATATGGTGTATAAGGCTGCATTCACACTTGTCTGCGATCACAACTATGACTACGATCATGACTGACAGCTTGCGACAGAACATGCACATTGATCACAACCGGCTTCACGATTTTCGAATCAACAAATAGTAACTGCGTAAACAACAGTCAATATGAGCTGATGTAGCATACAGTTCATAAAAGACGGCCAAATGTCTTTTTTGTTGGCTATTGTAATAATGATGTAGCCGCTACGACAGCGATATTATTCATCAAGTTGAATATTGTGGCAGTCGTAGCGAGCAACCATGAAACGAGGCTTAATGGGGTTGTTCCTATAGCAATGGTCGCTATCGCAGTCGTAAGGTCAGTGTGAATCCAGCCTAAAGGCCGGTTCACACTACAGCGAGAGCACAAGAGACGCGCGTTTAAACGCGAAGATGACCATGGCAACAGTAGTGACCTCGTTAGCGTGCATCAGTATTCGTGCGAGACTGCCAAATAGATTCGCATGCTAAACTCACACATCTATACACACTGAGTGAACCAATAGATGTCAGACTTTCACTTCTGCCCCAATTTTAGCCTTGTAATTTGAATTATTGATGCATAGTTTCCATATAACAGATCATCATATTTATAAGGAGATAGAACTCTAGACTTATTATGTATTTTTTGCAAAAAAAAGCAAATGTGTGATTAATTAGGCATAGCATACCAATTGAATATCAAAATAATCACACTTTTATGCTATCGATAAAAGTTTAGATGTAATTTTAATATATTTTTCGTGAATTAGTGTCAAGCTTCCTTAATTAAACACTTAATTGATTTAAAATTAATAACAATAATACAGATTTATAAAAAACATTTCCCACATTCAACTTTTTAAAATAGGAGGATGTATACATTACAGTAAAATAAGTCAACCGCTGTCATAGGTCAATCAATGCATAAGCATGGCCATTCCCGATAGGATTTTTCCAAACACGCATGCCAGTTTATGAACAATACGAACCCGATCACTCGCGCATGTGTGCGTGTTTCTCCCGGCTTCATAGACGCGTGCGTCTCACTCATTCGATGTAGTGTGAACCAGCCCTAAGGGTCGGCCGGATTGGCCATGTGGAAACGCTTAAGCTTTCCACTCTGGAGGATCCGATTCGAATTTTGGGTCCCACCCTTGAAAATATTTATCATGGGGTCCAGGCCCGGCCTGTTGATCCCCGTCCACAATGCGGCTGACCCCTCCACAGGGCGGCTGCCCCATCGAAAAACACAGTATCTGCGAAAAATGTAAACACATTCAAAATGGGACTTTTATAAAAATGCATGGCCTTATAAGTAAATAATGAAATATGAAAGTTTGGATTACAGGATATAATCTGTAATAGTTTAATTAACATATGATGTATCTAGCTAAGTATGCGCATTGACCATAACTGAAATAATTACAATATTTATGCAGATACTACGCTTTGCCATTGTAAAACAATTTAGGTTCTATCACTAATACCAAGTAGAAATAAAGTATCTGCACAAACTGATATTCGAAAATCTATATTTTAATGAAAAATGTAAAAATTTCTTTGTTGGCCTTGCTTAGAATAGAATCACTAGGGTACTCTAAGGTATTTAAAAAAAGATTTGGCGTAACATTTCCTGTTTGATTTCTTTACTCGGGATTGTAAAAAGTAGTTTATAGTTTCAATCTTGGAGCGAATGGCCTTGAATTATCATCTGTACTTTCGTGGGCAATTCTTCTTCCAACGACTTTTATGATAACATTATCGAAAAGCCATTGCTCACTGATCTTATACTTGTCAATTTTCCAGAAAGCTTTGTATATATTTTTTCTGTCAATAGTTTGTCTGGAAATAGTCACACAATTTTGGTTACAGGTTTCCGAGCACCAATCTGGTTTAAAAGCATGGTCTTTCATTCTTTTCCTCATTCTTTCGGACTCACTAAGTCTCTTTGTTTCTTGGTAAGGCGTGGACCATTGGAATTTTCACGAATCTCGGCTTCTTGTTGTTCGCCTAAAGTCATCAATGAGCAATTCTTCGTTTGTGACTATATCAATACTCTCAGCAGACTCAGTTATAGATGAAACTTCATCATGACTTGCAAATATAGATGGACCAAGACCAGGTGAAGCTGCTCCATTGGCCTCAAAAATGCGTTTCAATTTTTCAACAATCTGGCTTCTTGATGGCTTATTTCTCTCTATTTTATCATTTTCAGCTAGCTTTTCTTGTAAAATCCTTATTTTATGCTAATAGTAAAGTTATCCTAAATTAATTTTTAATAATTACTTTCAAACCTACTATCATTTAATATTGTAAGAATGGTGCTAAGAAACATTGACATTTAGCCTAAGAAACCAGTCACATCAAAACAATTAATTAAAAACAATAAATAGGTCAATAAAAATAATGATGTTACCATGCTTTTTTCCAACGTCACTTTAATCAGTAGTTTTCCTCTGGAAGTCATTCTTTGAATTCTTACAACTAAACTAAACAAGTTAACAACTAAAATCCGAACCAAAATTTCTGAAAACGTGAAAATGAAACTGATTTTGTTTACATAAAAAGAAATATCTGTGCGCAACATTGCGCGGAATATTATCTTACCAAGATAAAAATACAGTATCTGCAAGTCACGTGTTTCGAAAGCGCATTTCTAATTCGTCCATTGCAGATGCTGTGTTCTGCGTGGTTTTTCAGATTGTTTATGTTGGATACTTTGTTTTTCCTTGGTAATTTGAGGAAAATTGCAGATACTGTGTTTAACAAATCGCGATTTGTGGGTCTTTTTATTAGATTTTCTCCATATTGACTATTGGATTAGAAAGAAAACAACACAGTATCTAAAAATATGGAAAAATATCACTTTGTTTACAAAATGCAGATACTGCATTTTTCCTTGGGGCAGCCGAGGGGTGGACAGCCTGCGGAAGGGCTTGCTTTACTCTGCCACATAGTATTCTACCTGAATGGAGTGTGGCATCATCTGTTGATAAAAAAAAACCAGCCTTAAGGCGGCGGACAAATTTTTTCTTTTTCTTTTTAGATAATGTAGCAGAAAATTTATTAGATGAACTGAGAGAACATGGAATCAAAGATTTTCGGCCACATGAACACGAATTTGCTACAACCAGTGAGTTAGCTTATACGTACAATAATCCGACATATTGTAAAGTTTATTCAATAAGACATTTTAGCCTAACAAAAAGGAATGGACTAGTTAATGGGAAAATGTCCCTGAAGGGGCAGAAAAAAAGTGAATATACTTGAGGTCTCAAACCTCGAAAAGAAGTGGACAAGCATCAGCACAGTAGATTTTCTCAGTATAATGCAAGTCTTTGAAATGCCGCCTGTTAAATGTCAAATTGTATTTTGATTTCGCTGCTTATGCTGCCTAATGCGGCCGCCTCTCTGTATCATAGCACACGGCCCTGACAAGCATCAATACGAACGTACAAGACTTAAAATCAATTTTTACAGATGAAGTATACTTTAACCTCTGAACTTGGAAAAAATCTCTTCACGAAAAAAGTATATTCCACAGTAAAATGGTCAAGAGAGTTATAGAGTAAAATGGTTATAGAGTTAGTAAGCAGCAAGAGGTTTAGCTTTGTAGGCAATGCTGCGGAATATACTTTTTTTGTGACGAGATTTTTCCAAGTTCAGAGGTTAAAGTATACTTCAACTATAAAAATTGATTTTAAGTCTTGTATGTTCGTATTGATGCTTGTCAGGGCCGTGTGCTATGATAAAGAGAGGCGGCCGCATTAGGCGGCACATTAAGGAGGCAGCATAAGCAGCGAAATCAAAATACAATTTGACATTTAACAGGGGTATTTCGAAGACTTGCATTATACTGAGAAAATCTACTGTCCTGATGCTTGTCCACTAATTTTCGAGATTTGAGACCTCAAGTATATTCACTTTTTTTCTGCCTCTTCAGGGGCATTTTCCCATTAACTAGTTTTTATATAATTTACTTAGATAAGATTCCCTTTATTTGTTTTTGTTGTTATATTAAACGTTGTATTCTAATTATGTAATCTTAACATTCATTTATAATTCTTTTTAATAATTTAAAAAAAAAAATTTTAAACGACATTCCACATATTGTATTCCAAAACGTTGTATTCTAATTATTTTTTGTGTAAAGCTGATGATGACTTCTTGAAGTCGAAAGTACTTCTACAATAAAATTAATCTTTGATTCCATGTTCTCTCAGTTCATCTAATAAATTTTCTGCTACATTATCTAAAAAGAAAAAGAAAAAATTTGTCCGCCGCCTTAAGGCTGGTTTTTTTTTATCAACAGATGATGCCACACTCCATTCAGGTAGAATACTATGTGGCAGAGTAAAGCAAGCCCTTCCGCAGGCTGTCCACCCCTCGGCTGCCCCAAGGAAAAATGCAGTATCTGCATTTTGTAAACAAAGTGATATTTTTCCATCCCAATATTATTTGTTTTCATTTTCCACTATTTTTTATGCCTTATTTTGTTTTTATCCTTATTAAAAACAGGTATTTTTTTAACTAAACTTTCTTATTGAAATATCGAGAAATAAATAAAATGCTATTTTGGGAATTCTCAAATCTCGAGAAAGCAAAAAGTTCAAGAAAACACAATCACTAATTATAATACAAATAACTGACAGTAATAATGTTGTAAAAATCCTGAATTTATTGTAAAGTACTATTTCCTAAAATAAAAATTGAGGAATTTATGCTAAAATTTTTCATATATCTATCTTCATTCTTTCTATATAAATTTATTATTTTTAAATAATGAAATTATTTATTACCTGTTCATTCAAGTCCAACAATTGAGACATTCTAGCTAATGTAGTACGAGTATAATATTTAGCCATAATTCTGATATTCTACAAAAAAAAATATAAATAAAATTTGTTAACAAATAATTAATTTTTTCTATTTTTATTTGTATAAATTTTTCAGTTTAATAACTTAAAAATAAATATTCAAATTATATATACTTACATGTTCCACAACTCTATTTTTTAGATCATTCCAACGCTTATTGCCACTTTCATCATAAATAAAAATGTTAGTGGCAGGATTTTTAATACTTCCATGACGTAATTCTCGTTCATATTTAGCACAAAGATCTTTCCAATTAATTAATTCTGCTGTTATAAATAATTGCAATAGATCTCTAGAACAAGTTATGAATTAATATTAGTTATTTATAACAACAGTTTATTAAAATGAAAATATCAATCTTACTTGTAAAGTGGTACCTCTTCTAAATTCTTATCATCTTTAACTCTATGAATGAGATCTGACTGTTCATTGTCATAAGGAGATAAGATCAGATATAGAACAACATTTTTTAATGTTTCGTGTTTTTTTACATCATCTTCCTGAATACATGGTGTGTTATAAAGTGCTCGATAATGCTTACATATAGCAAGATATGAGCCTTCATGTTGGTCAAGTTCAATCATTAATCGATAATATTTTAATTTCAGTTCCTAGTAAAGTATATATAATTATATTAATACATATTCTTATACTATAAATTAAAAACATATATAGAATAACCTAATGTCTTAGTAAAAATAAATAACAAAACAATCTAATCAGAAAAATTTAAATAAAACTTTTACTGATAAGAACTGTTTGATATATAGTTATCAATTTTATATCATGCCTTAGCAAATTTGCATTTTAAATGATTTTGTAATTAATAATAATAATATAGTAGGTCCTTGAATTATGCAATTTCAAGTTATGTGGTTTTGAACAATATATGAATGCATAAGTCTCTTTTTATTTTTATTTAATTTCCATAAAATGCCAATGATAATTTCATTAACCAATTTACATTTTTGCAGAATTATTATTTATAGCCTTAAATTTTCTTATCTATGATTAAAGTATATTCATAAATTTCATTTGTCCATTCTGTTTACTAATTATCTAATTATATACATATTGAATTAAAGCACTGTTGGCTTATGCAATTTTCAAATTTATGCAGAATTTTTTTTATTGAATTAATTGTAATAGTTGGAGACCTACTGTATTATATTTAAATTGTTCATTTAATGAAATAACAGAAGAAATGGGTATAATAAAACTAATTTCTCTATTTAGTCATAAAGGTTGATTATCTAAATAAATACTCAAACTAGCACTTTGCTTATTAAATCGTTATTTTGCCTGTCTAAGTGCTAGTTGGAGTATTTATTTAGATATAGATAGACAGTGTACTATTCATCTTTCTAAGGTTGATTATATAATAATAAGACAATGACATACATTCAATTGGCAAACACTAATACATTCATAACAACTTTTACTTAAACAATAATATAGTATTATACTTAATAATAATATATTTCATAATGAATTAAATGATAAATTAAAAATATAAAATAATGATCTATATTGCATAATTAAATTTATATATACAGCTAGATCTCTCTAATTGAATATTGGATATGCATTCTTGAAAAACACAACAAATTAAAATAAAAAATTCCATAATAAACTATTAAAATATGGAAGATAGGGAATTGTCACAGTTATGTTCACCAAATATAAAATACACAAATGGCACCTGCAGTATGCAGAGTATTCTTAATTCATACTGGGAGCAATTCAATGATGCATTGTGCTGATATTAAAGGAAAGAATATTCCCATGAATATTCTATAAAGAATAAAAGGTTTAATCATTTCCACTTTTCCATTTTGTTTAGCATTGTCTCTGTTAGGATCCACTCCACCCTTTTTCTAATAAGAGTACTTTTGATTTTTCACATCAAGTTTTTTGCATTTCAATTTTTCAGCACACTAAAACTGGTTTTTGTCAGCAATATACTATACCCTGATATTGTTTTTTAATTTTGGATTAAGAATCAAAAGAAAAAGAAAAAAAATATAAAAATAATTAGGCCTAATTTACATATGTAAATAATATATTTTTTTTTTCAAATTATAATTTCTGCATTAGATAAAAAAAATTTTACATACTTGTATTCTTGATATTCTGCATCTAATAATACCAAATAAATTCATAATTCTAAAAAACTTTTTCAACTAACAAAGAATATTTATATTGTAATTTGATAGTGCTAAGCCTAATCTGTACCTCATGTAAACAAACAATCATACTCTCCCCCTGGCACATGAAATATGATACTCTACTATACAAATAAATATATTAATTGTTTATTAGCCATTTTTCTTCTCATTCTTTTTAAATAATGTGTGGAAAATACTTTTTATTTTATAAGAAGTATTAGTATGCATAAGAAACAGATTTTTTAAAATTATTTTTATTAATAAATATTGCTATAATTTGTATTCATAGCAATCACCTTGCCATCTGTATACTAGATTTAACAATTATTTTTGATAAGTTATCACATTTTACAGTTTTTTAATCAAGATTTGCATCAGTATCTTTTAATAATGGCAGACGGTGAATTATTTCTCTGTATTTAATCATTCTAAGCCATTAACTTTGCCAAAAATAATTAAAAATAAAGTAATACAGTGATACCTCGGTCCACGAACACAATCCGTTCCTTGACCCTGTTCGTGATCCGAAAAGTTTGTAATCCAAATCAATTTTTCCCATTGCAATTAATGTAAATCCAAATAATACGTTTTTTTCCCTAGAAAAAATTTTTAACACGTTATGGCTTTATGTGTGGAAATAATACAGAAAGAAAATAAATATAACAGTAATATTAGAAGAAAGCATGTTTAACACTACCTTCACTAACACTTTTAACTTTTTTGGGAGCCATAATAAGGGATAAATTTAATTAAGTAAAGAAAAAAACTAAAATATCAACTCATGTTGGAACTTTATTGTACCTATATGAGCTGGGCAAACTGGATTGCTGCTGAGGGCGAGGCTGTGCTCAGGGTTTTGTGCGCTGCGAGTCACGTGCGCTCATGCACTCTGTGCGAGGCTGTGGGCAAGGTTTTGTGCGCCGCGAGTCACGTGCGCTCCATGCACTCCGTGCCGTGTGTTTGTGAACCAAAGCATCGTCCATAAAGCAAAGCAAAATTTGTTCACAAATAGTGTTCGTAGACCGAGATGTTCATGATCCGAGGTATCACTGTATTAGCATTTTCAAACAAAAAGGATAGGTTGTCATGACTTTCCCCTTAGTTAATATAATGTAATTAGAGCTTAAGATCAAATAGTTGACCTTGCTGGACACTTTTTGTTAATAAAAATACATATATGGTCTACAAATTTTTTGTTTCAACTAGAGATAAAACAAAAATTATTTTATTATATAAATTTTTTTGTTATATATCATATGTCAGATATTTAAAATATAATTAATGTAAATAAAAGATCAGATGACATCATAATTGGATATTTTAAAAAATTCATAAAGATAACTTTATTTCTTATAATTTTACATTTTTAACTGATCAAATATAAAATAAAATTGCTTTAATAGTTAATTATCACGAATTCTAAATATTATATAAATTAAAAAATTATTTATCCAGTAGGATATTCGTAATACGAATCAGCGATTTCCATTTTCTTCAGATTAGCAATAGATCGGAAGAGCGTCGTGTAGGGAAAGAGTGTAGATCTCGGTGGTCGCCGTTGGATATTTCCCACCATAATTTAGTCACTGACATCTGTGTCAATTGTTAAGCATGGTATTAGCTGCTTTGTTCCATCATTTTGAAATATTACCATATGTTATCATGTAATTTTACATAATATTGGCTGCTACAGCATTCTGCTATATTATTTAAAATTATTGAAGAGTTTATGAAATTTTGCATTCATAACTGATAATTGAACTGTTTTTAACACGAGGTTGGCCAGATGGCCACGCGGAAAAGCTTGAGCTTACCACCCTGGAGGATCCAGATCCCACACCTCCAATTTTTCAGGAGGGGTCTGGGCCCAGCCAGTTGAACCCCATCCTTCAATCATCTGGTTGATCCCATCATGGGTGCTGGCCAGCCTGTGATGTGCTTATAAGTGTCCGTCACCAGATACAGAATATCCCATGAAGCTATAGCGGCTTAATATAACTAATCTAACCTAACCTTAACATGAGGTTATGTATATTAATTTTCAGTCATATATATTTGTGTATTTTAACAAAGCAAAATCAAAAGATTCAGAATGATCATCATCATTTGATTATGAACATTGATTTGATATAATTATCAATGACTTAATTATATCTTTTGGTTAAGAATGTTTCCAAGTATTGTTCAATAACTTCTTTTTTCATTTCAGGAATATCATTCATTGTTTTTCCCCAAACAATGTTATGATTTGATAAGTGGGGTAACTTAAAATTTTTCCTCCCTGCAAACAGGTTCAGGCACCTATCACAAAACAAATATTTTTCTAGAAATTTTTATTAGAAAATAACAAAAATGAATAAAATTGCATCATTTAAAACACAATTAAAAAAGCCTGTGATGTGCTTATAAGTGTCCGTCACCAGATACAGAATATCCCATGAAGCTATAGCGGCTTAATATAACTAATCTAACCTAACCTTAACATGAGGTTATGTATATTAATTTTCAGTCATATATATTTGTGTATTTTAACAAAGCAAAATCAAAAGATTCAGAATGATCATCATCATTGTATGATCATTAGGAATAAATATGGTGAATTGCATTGCTGGTGCAAAGATGCAACAGGAACATGTCACAACTGAATAATGAATCTATTAATTTTTGCAAAATTTTCCATTGCTCTATGTATATGCCAACATTATTTCTTCAAAAAAATTTATTTTCAATTTCCTCAGTTTATATACATATGTACAGTATATATACACATACATATATGTATATATACATATATTCCAAAAAATTACTATATTATAGTATATGCTAGCCCATCATTATGAATTATGAAGTTATCTTTATAATCAGTCCTTATCAATTGGTTTTGAATTTCTTTTGTCACTTGACAAATTTACTTATGCTTGTCAAGTGCCAAGCAGTTTTTGAAATTAAACCAAATGTGACAATAATAAAGAAAAAAAAATTGCTATTTTACTTTTATGAATTTATTATCCAAAATATTAATAAAAGACTTTATGAAGTTTGATAAGTTTTATCCAAAAGTTTGTAAAAATTATACACAAAAAAGTTTTCGAGAGAGAGAGAGAGAGAGAGAGAGAGAGAGAGAGAATTTTTAGAAAATTCATATTTATTTATATAAAAACATATTAATTACTATTCAGATCCTTTATTTCCATATTTTTGGCTATTGCTCCCATTGCCGCACTGCTCTGATTCAATGAATGTTTTATAGGCGGTCGGATGGCCGAGTGGTAACGCTGTCGGCGTGCCGCGCAGGAGGACCCGGGTTCCCGTTCCGGGTCTAGTCCCGGATTTTTTACTGGGCCCAGCCCGGTAATCCCCGTCCTTCACCATCCGGCCCCTCTCCACATGTGTGGGTGCAGCCCGTGGTTGGAACTGGCCTCCCCCCTTAGTAATCTCCCTAATTGGAAAAGGGGAGTAAAATAAGTAAAAAAATGAAGGTTTTACCAAATATATGGGATTTGGGCCCTCTATAACTGTGGGGCCCCCACGTTCCACGACCCCTCTGGGGTCCGGCGCATTGTAGTTTCGCCACTGAATTTGACAATACATTATAGGCGTTCATACTCTGGGGCCCCCACGTTGCGGGGTCCGGCGCATTGTAGTTTCGCCACTGAATTTGACAATACATTATAGGCGTTCATACAAATGGTGTCACAGTTGATAGATTATAAATTTTGCCCATAGATGGTTATGTTGCACATGCACAATATCCATAATATTTAATGTGGACATTTTACACCATTAACCAAATTGACAGACACATACTATATGCGTCTATCAACTAAAATCTATGGCCAATTACTAGAGAGTAGGAGTAGAGCATTCCTTTGCGCCACCAGATGCCGTCAAATCGGCCATTTTATATCCTATTAGATAGGGAGTATCATTACATACATGGGCTTTCTGGTTATTTTTTTAAGAATATGCCTTGTTGTAGTGCTGTGAATTATTCTAATCGAACAGAAAAGGGTCAAAGACTCTTCCTTTGCCGCAGAGTAAAAGAAATGATTACAAAATATTGAAAGGAAAACTTTTTCAAATACGATCTTCGTTTGCCAGGTAAGCAGCTGCTGTATTTATAAATTAGAAAAGAAATATAGTACAGTATTATGGTTTACTTTTCATAAAGTTACCCGCAATTATCGATCGGCAGAAGGATATAAAATGGCAATTGAATAAGTTACTCTATATGTCTAGGGCAGTGGTTCTCAACCTTTTTTCTGTTGAGGAACACTTTTTAGTATTTTAAAATTTGGCGGCTCCTATCCTGACAAACTTGCATCGTCATTTCCATACGTCATTTATACATAAATTTTACCTTCAAACATTTTATTCTTTTATTTTTAAAAAGTGATTAGAATAGTTTCTAATTTATTAACCTGAAAATAATTTTATTTGATATTTCAAAAATTCCATAAAAATTTTATAAAAACTTTAAGGCAACTGTGGGGCAAACGGACACGCTTGCGATATACTTTAAAATATTTCGAATATACTTTGTTAAAACAGATTATAATATGTATTATTATATTCGATAAGGTGTAAGCTATCGAAGCACTTAACATTTACTTTTGTCAGTAGCGCTAAAAGTTTGTAATAATTGATTTTAAGAAAGAATGCATGCTGTCCGTTTGCCCAACACTGCAGGAGCAAACGGACTGCATGTAGGAGCAAATGGACATCTGTTTTCTTAATCACTAGTATCACTGAGAGAATAGTGGCAAACAAAATATGGATCATTTCCATTTTATATACGCAATGCATGATGTCTTTTCAAATAATAGAGGTTTTGAACACAATTTACTCTATCTTTATATAAGACTTTGTATGTCTGGCAAGTATTTTCTTTATTGAAGTTTAAAGAAGTTACAAGAGAAATTTATGGTACTTGGGTGTCTTTCCCACTGGTCTCATCAACTTTGTTAACTTCAACTTCCTCTATCTTAAGAAAAATTTTGTTGATGGAATTTGGGAATCTCTACATTGGACAAACTCGCCTTTTTAATGTGTTATTTAGAATAATATATGTTTTAGCTGCAGTTATTAATAGCATCCCGTCAATATTAAAAGTTTCACCACAAATATCACGTTTTCTTCCAGCTAATTATTGAATTTAATTTTTTGAATTTCTTTGAATTTCTTTCACTATTACGAATCATATTTGTAAAAATATAATTAACATAGAGACCTTAATGGCGAGTTTAAATGAAAATCTCTTCTTGCCTGATAAAGTTTTTAAGCTTAATTACAAGTTCCTTTAACATTTCAATGGATTCGTTTGGCGAAAAATAAGCACATACAGTATGTATACAATATATAACATACTTCTAATATGTAGTTGTCAGTTTTAATATCTTAAATCACATACGGGCAAACCCCAGCCCTCTACTTCTTTTGATCCGGTCCTGATCTATTTCAGCGAAGATGGTCTGATTTATGGTGGGAGAAAACATGTGTTCTACTATAATCTTTTCAACTAAAGAACTTTCAAGGCCGAATTCGATGATCGACGAGTCTTTTCAGTTAAGGCCGTGACACACTGAACGCGACGCAAAGCAAAGCATAAGGAAGCAACTTCGCGCGGTTTCGCGCGTACAGTATGTCTTGGACTAGCTTTTTCCGTGCGGCTGCTCGAATTAACATGCGTAGCCGCGCGAAAGATGAAAAAAGTTGAACTTTGACCAATCAGCACGCGCGAACAATACCGTGCGGCGAGACGCGAAGTAAGCAATCAATCAATAGAAACGAATGTTTTATATACTTGAAAATGGCGAAAGTTTAACCGTGTGATTGGGATTCAGATATAGAATTTGTTTAGAAGTAAATAAATTAATAAAAATTAATGGAGTGAATATTTCCTTTTTCTTTTATTATTTTATTTATTTTTATGTCATGTCTTTCTTTTTGCGTATTTTCAGAAAGTGAGCTTGATCACAATGATATCTGTGTTCCTGTGCTCTATCTGAAAACTTTTGAATCAATTATTATAATATATTTTAATGAAATTCTGAAATATTCTGTCATTAAAGGAAATCTCGATATAACATAACTTAATTTTCTAGCTTCAGCAGTTGAAAAATGGCAAACTTTCAAACTTATAAGCTACTCTCTTACTATATCTTGAAGTGATTATTGAATTTTTAATTATAGATATTGCTTCTATCGGCATATCGACAAAACATGAGAAATAACTTGACTGCAATGTAGACAGGCTGCGGCGCAGTGCAACGCGAAGCGAAGGATGCAAATTTTTCTGTCATCTTTGCTTCTCTTTGCGTGGCGTTCAGTGTGTCACGGCCTTTAAGGTTAACTATAGTCGATACGATGTAAAACGGATCGCAATAGAGAATTTATTACCATTTTCGATTTGATGTTTGATTTAAAAACACATTATTCAGATTAAAATATTTTTATCTTTATAATTAATTTTAGCAACTTGTTTTAATTCTTTTAATATTAGTTTAATAATTTGGTCCGGCCCTTGACTCGGAGACAGAATGACAATTTGGTCCACAAACTAGGAAAGGTTTTTTTTGTCAACAGATGATGCCACATTCCATTCAGGTAGAATAATATGTGGCGGGGCGAAACAAGCACTTCCACAGGCTGCCCACCCCTGCGGAGGGGTCAGCCGGATTGTGGAGGACATGGATTTAGATTTCACAGACTGCCCACCCCTGCGGAGGGGTCAGCCGGATTGTGGAGGACGAGGATCGACGGGCCGGGACCCCATGATAAATATTTTCAAGGGGTGGGACCCGTTTCCCACCCCTGCAGAGGGGTCAGCCGGATTGTGGAGGACGGGGATCGACGAGTCCGGACCCAATGATAAATATTTTCAAGGGGTGAACCCAGGACTTCCTACC
The DNA here is from genome assembly GCA_000484575.1 of Olivierus martensii. NCBI lineage: Eukaryota > Metazoa > Arthropoda > Arachnida > Scorpiones > Buthidae > Olivierus > Olivierus martensii. Next base: position 28,688 of record AYEL01069723.1, read on the forward strand.
TCTGCGGAGGGGTCAGCCGGATTGTGGAGGACGGGGATCGACGGGCTGGTGTGAGGATCGCGGGGAGTAGGCGCTGTTAAAAGATGTAGGGATGCCAAAATTGGCCGAATTTCGAATTTGACCGTGTGGCGGGGTGAAACAAGCCCTTCCACAAGCTGCCCACCCCTGCGGAGGGGTCAGCAGGATTGTGGAGGACGGGGATCGACGGCTGGGCCCGGACCCCATTATAGATATTTTCAAGGAGTGGGACCCGAGACTCGAATCCGGGTCCTCCAGAATGGAAGGCCGACAACTAGGAAAGGGTGCCCATGCCTGTCTTAAATATTGCTAATTTCCTTAAACGATGTCCGTTTGCCCCACAGTTACCTTAATTTTATGAAATGCCATAATATTTTCGATTTTATAGATGACTGACTTAATTAGAGAAACAGGTTAACTTTTTGTAATACAGTAATATCCCGACTTACGCGAACTCGGATTTACGCGGTTCTTGATTTTTTCGTTTAGCAATACTGCCGCTCGCTATCTTCAATGTGTGGAACTTGAGGACGGTATTGAACAGGCTTTAGGCTTAAACTCGGCATGTGGCGCGATGTTGGTAAGGATAGGTAATGAGGCTTTTGACTACAACGACACAGATTACGGTTTAGGTAACCAATAGCTTCATTTAATAGAGAGAGATTTTGTATTTGGTAAAGTAATCCGACAATCAGTTCAGAGAGGATACATACCTGATGCAGCATAAGAAATTAAATTCAGTCCTTTCAACGAACAAGATGAACACCATTGAATGCGACTTCTCTTCGGTCGAAGATTCCCAATATGATAAGGAACACAACACGGGTTGCTTGGATTTCTTTCTTGGTAATTATTGAAGAGAACTGTTAATACTGTCCGAGTGTGCTTTTGTCTTCTTCAGTCTTTTTGCGACTTTTGTGGAATGTGATTTCGAGCAGTGGCACAACCAGAATCTTTGTTACCGGGGCAGCATTTTTGGCCTCCTCTCACCCTTCGAAAACACCACATCTGTTTTAAATTTCAATACACATTTTATTTTACATACATTTTCTTAAATAATTTTTAAGAACTGAAAACTATACAAAAATTTTTATACAAATATCTGATGAATAGTAATGATATTCCATGCTCTTGGCTCCCCATTCAGCATTGTTCCCGGGGTGAATCGCCTCCTTGCCCCCTTTGGATACGTCACTCATTTCGAGCCATTACTTCATTCAAGATGACGTTATTTGAAATTATATTCTGTTTTTCCTCGGATCTCAAACAAAAAAGTATTAGAAAAACGAATGAGAATAATTAGTCATTTAAATGAAATAACTAAATAAATAAATATATTTTATGTTGGATAAATATAATAGTAATTTAATTAAAAAATAAATTCTATGAAAAAAATTCATAAAAACTAAATAAATAAATATATTTTGTTGGATAAATATAATAGTAATTTAATTAAAAAATAAATTCTATGAAAAAAATTCATACACCCTGTGATGGGCTCTGTAAGTGGCTGCCGCCAGATAGAGAATATCCCATGAGAATATGGCGGCTTAATATTACTAACCTAACCTTTGGCTCGCTTGAACTTTGTTTTTAAAGCCCATTCCATTATATTGAGCTTGATTATGAAGTAACCACTTAGAACGCTTAGAGACGGTGCTGAAGCGTTTAGGTGATGCGGGAATTAAAACCTAAGAAATGCAATTTTCTACAGCGTCAGATTAAGTTTTTAGGGCGTGAAATATCGGAGGAAGGAATTAGGCCAGACCCAGCGAAAATTGAAAGCATGATTAATTTTCCTCGACCTAAGAATGATTCTGAGGTTCGATCTTTCTTAGGGTTATCCGGATATTACCGCCGACACATCGAATCGTATGCGAAAATCGGTAAACCACTTACAACATTACTAAAGAGCAACATTAAATTTGATTGGAACAATGCATGCGAGGAAGCGTTTCAAAATTTAAATGATATTTTAACCGGCTCAAAGCACTCCAAAATTCGATATTCATAAATAAAAATGATGCTCTTTGTCTGGTAAGATTTCAAGGGATTTGTTTTTTTTGAGCTCTTCCATACAATTCCACAATTAATTTGGAAGTGTACTGCCACCAACTGGACAAATTAAGTGATTCCATCAAATAGAAGAAGTCAGAATTGATTAACAGAAAAGGTATAGTGGTTCACCATGACAATGCCAAACTTCATACAAGTTTGATGGATCGCCAGAAGCTGTTACAGCATCGATGGGATGTGTGCTACCATACCCACCATATTCAACATATCTGGTACTCTCCGATTATTACTTATTCTAGTCTTTACAGAATTCTTTAGACAGCAAAGCACTTAGTTTAAATGAGGATGTCAAAAATTACTTGGTTCAGCTTTTTGCAAGCAAAGATCAGAAATTCTAAAAACATGGAATCACGCTACTACCAGAAAAATGGCAACATATGTTGGACCAAAATGGTCAATATATAATTAAATAAAATATTTATATACTATAGAAAGTTGTTCATTTTCATGAAAAAACGAAATTACTTTCCGAACAACCCAATCCGAACAATCTAACAAATATTAGCTGATTATTTTTAATATAAAATAACAGATATTTATATTAAAAACAATAAAATTGAACGTAACTAAAATGATTTCAGGATTTTCTAAAACACTGTTATTTAAAAACAAAAATAAACATATAATGAATAATCTTAATTAACTAACAGAAAGTGCCTAACATTGCCTAGATATTAAACAATGCTGATAAATACTATTTTTTATAATTTGCATATTTATAAAAATGAGAGCATGTTTTTTTTTTAGATAAGAGTAACATAAAAGTATAATACATATTTCCTGTTACAGGTATCTCTCGGTTTACGAACCTTTGATTAACAAATTTTCAATTTAACAAAGAACATAAATCTATACCACTTTTTCATTTTGCAAAGAAAAATTTTCACTTTTGCAAATTAACTATTTGATCATCAATCATCCACTGTAATTTTTTTAAATCAATGCTTTCCTTGCTTATTTTCTTCATTTATTGTATCAGATATATCAAATTTATTCTGTGCACCTTATTTTTAAGTCAAAATTCACTTCCATTTTGACTACAGAATCCAATATCAAATCTGGCACTTGGCCTGTACTGATAATATGAGTATCTGTAATGTACTTACTGCATCAGTGGTTTTGCAACTATATAATACTATTTGACTTCATAAAACAATGATTATACATTATTTTAGCTCTATAGATCTCCAATATTTTTTCTGTCCATATATAAATTTAAGAAATGACAAATTTTTTTCCATTGAAAGATGTCTAACCTAACCAACGTAATGATTTAAGTAAATAAATTTTCTCTCTAAGTTTTATTAAAATAATTACCATATAAAATTTATAATTAATGAATTTTTAATAAATAGAATCTATTTCATTTACAGGTATTCCTCAATTTATAAATGTTCAATTTAACAAAGAGCATAAATCTAAACTACTTTTCCATTTTGTGAAGAAAAATTTTTGCCTTTGCCAAAAAAAACTATTTGATCAATCAATCAATTCACTGTTATTTGTTTATATCAATGCTTTTCTTGTTTTTTATTTTCTTCACTGAATGTATCAGATATATCAGATTTATTCTGTGCGCCATTGCTTTTAAATCAAAATTCGCTTCCACTTTAACTAGAGATCTGGTGTCAGATTTGACACTTGGCTTGTATCAATAATGTACTTATTGCATATTTCAAAAATTTTGCAGCTATATAAAAATAATGATTACACATTATTCCAGCTATATAAATCTCTAATATATTTTTTATCTATATATAAATTTGAATAATGATTATTTGAACTGAATTTATTATATGAAATTTGAACTGAAAAACATCACAATGATGATGTTTATCAGTTCTATTGGAAAATGTCTAATCTAACCAATGTAATGATTTAAATAAGTAAATCATTTTGTGTCTTATTAATTTTATTAAAATACCATAATAAAATTTATAATTAATGAATTTTTAATAAATAGAATTGAAAATATTAATACTAACATAACATAGAAAATTGGATTTATTTTTTCTAATAATTTAGAGATGAAAAATTTTTAATTACATAAATTTCAGACAATATTTGATGAAAATTTGAAAATTTTTAAATAATAAATAAAATCACAATGATTGTCAAAATTTATTGCCTTATTAGACTTAAATTCAAAGATCACTTGGTATTTAGTGGCTCTGAAATTCAAAGTTGAATAGCAAGTAATAAGCTAAATAGATAATATTTATCATAAATTACTGTATTATAGTATACATAATTATATTTATATTAATGCTTTTGAAATGCTTTAATATCAATAGGTAAAAGGGCAATTATTTTAATGGTATCAAAGAACCATTAAAAATTCACATTGGAATTAATGAGATTGGAATTTCATTAAATGAAATTCACATTGCAATTTTCTCTTAATGAATAGTTTTTAAAGTCTCAGTAATCTTTATAAACCAAGGGATAAAATAGCACGGTAGATAGGTTCCTTAAAACACCATGTTATGTGAAACTGTTTTATATGAGACCTGGAATCAATACAAAAAATAGAATTACATTTCTAAATCAATTAAAAACAAATAACATTCTTGAATTCCACATAAGAAACTTAATTTTTATTAAGAATATTAACAACACAAAACAAAGAAAAAATATATATGTAAGACCCTTAAAAGGCAATATATGTAAAACAAAAAAGAAGAAAAAAGTATACAGCCTATATAACATTCATTTAATAATTATATCTTCTCCTAAAAAATAATATACATCAAACAAAAGGAAAAAGTATACAGCCTATATAACATTCATTTAATAATTATATCTTCTTACCACTGTTTTGTTAAAACGAGATCATTTTTTTCATTAACAGTATCAACTTCACTTTCTGAACTTTTTTATGCATTTAAAGTTAATGTATCTTCTGCTCTCTTTGCAAAATTTGTAATCTAGCCTGCTACAACATTCTGCTCTCTTTACAAAATTTGTAATTAACCTGCTACAATCCGCTAGACAACAATATCAATTTCACTTTCTGAACTTTTTTATGCATTTAAAGTTTGTGTATCTTCTGCGTCTTTACAAAATCTGTAATATAACCCGCTACAACCTACTATACAACACCCTTTATAAAACCTATAATCTAACCCACTACAACCTGCTACAAAACAATTGTTCCTTAACATATACCCAAAAAACATTTATGAATAAAATTTTTCTTCTCTTTCTCATTCCTCTATTGAAGAATAAAAACTTATTTTTATACAAGAACTGAATTTTTGGAACACAGAATATTCAATTGTTGCCAATTAACTCAATTTCAAATCAAAATCAAAAAGGGAACACAAAATACTCAATGGTTATCAATTAACTCAATTTCAAAATTAATTCAATTTCATATCAAAATCAAAAAACTGCATATCGTCCTTCTCACATTAATCTAGTGAAATTGCATTTATGACTAATTTTAGCAAAGTATTTCCCAATGATTACATTTTGTGTGTATCATGTGTCACTAGTGTGGATCTACAAAATTAATGAAAATTATTTGTATCGTAAGAGAGTAGAGGTAATTTTCTAAATGTGTTAAGTAAAAACAGTGTTGTAGAAGTGCTGTGTTATGTGAGGGTTTTCGCAATTTTTAAATCATATTAGAGCAAAAACCATGTTGTAGGAAACCATGAAATATGAGGGATACCTGTACTATTATTTGCAGATTTATGTTTTTAAAATTTTTTTGCAAACATTTTAATTTTTTTATTTATTTAATATTAGATCTATCCATAAGTTGGTGTATATTTTTGAAAAATTTTAAACAATATATATAATGTGCTGTAGAAGTTAAAAATTAAGTTATTTTACTATATATATAATTGCAAATATATCTTGTTTAAAATTTTTCAATTCTTAGTCACCTTACTAGCAAGTTTTCTCATTACATTTTTGTAAAAGGACTCTGGTTTTCATGTGACATAGGTCAAATACTATTGTTTTGACTTCATCATTAATATTTAATTTTTTTCTCAGTAAAATATTCTGAAGATTTAGAAACAGATGCTCATTATTTAGGGCAATATAATAAGTAGACGAGATCCGAGCTCCCACTTGAAGTCTTAAATTTCTATATTGTCTGCATATGCAGTTTAACATTGTTCTAATGAAAAAAAAAAATATTTTTTCTGTTCAGTAATTCAGGTGTTTTTAACCTGATGAAGTCCACGAAATACTAAAAAAAAAAGCCTAATTAATATACAAAAAATTCAGATTTTGAAATTTCTTAATTTTCATCAAAATCTTTTGAAATTTTTATCATTTATTATGTTTTCATTCTCATTCTAATGATGTGAAAATTTTTTTGAATTTTATATAATTCATAAATTTTCATTTCTTATATGAGATTGAAGTATGATATTTTTAAACTGGTAAAATAAACTCTGCTAAATTATGTACAATAAATTCACCATAACAAAGCTCTGTAAGCCGTAAACTTTAATAAGAAGTTAAATAATTTAAGAAACATTTTCGATCCAACAATAGATGATCTTCAACTTTTATGAAATCAAAGAGAATAATTTAAATAGAATTTCAAGAGATTCTATACAACAGAAAATATATTATACTGATGGATATTGACAAAGACTATAACAGGGGTGGCCAAACATCATGTCACTATGAGCCACATAGGAGAATCTCAAATACTGAAGAGTCACAATCAGTTTCTTTCGAGACATGTTAGACTTCTAGTTCTTATAACTGCTTCTTCTTTATTATATATAATATTATAAAAAACCAAGCACTTTTAGCAGTTAATGTTAGTTTATTTAAGAGTAACTAATTTAACATTTTCAGCTATCAGCTATCTTCAGATTACAAAAATTCTTTTTTATAATCTGAAAATAGCTGATAGCTGGCTTATTTTTTTGATAGTATTATAATTTCTTTTTGGGTCATTGAGAGCTGCATGAGTCTTTTCAGGTAATCTTAACAATGATTTCAAAATAATATAGGCTAAACTCACACATACCACACCAGAACCACACCACGACCACAAAACTGGTCGGTTTGTGGACGGTCATGAATTGTAATTATATTAATATAGAAATGAATAGTCGAACTCACACTGACTACGCATTGCATCAGTAGTTGAAACCGACTCAGTTAGTGGTCCATTTGAGTTTTATTATGCATTTCTATATTAATATAATTATAATTCATGACTGTCCACAAACCGATCACAGTTTTGTAGTCGTGGTGTGGTTCTGCTGTGGTATGTGTGAGTTCAGACTTATTATATATTTCATATGCATTTATTTCATATAGATGCATATTATTTTCTACAAAAAATGAACAAATTACAAATACAATAATTATTAAATTAAATAAGTATTTGCTTCATATTAACTATTGACTTTCATATAGAACTACAATGAAGGTACCAAAGAGCTGCATGTGGCTTATGAGCCACAATTTGGCTACCATGGATTATAATGCGTAACTGATAAAGACCATAATGAAAACACTGATAATCTTTTATTTACAATCGCTCATACTTATAACAATGAAGTCATTGATAAATTTTGTGATTGGTCAATGCAATTAACAAAGGGTTCCTTCACCAATTTTAAATTATTAATTTATTAATTCAATAATGGCACCTTACTTTAAAATTTATTTCTAATCATTAAAATTAAGTTTAATTTGCAATGCTAAGTTCTAATCAAATACACGGTATAAATTATCTCCTTCAAAAAAACTACATTACAATGTAGACGAAATTCAGGCGATTAAAGTGATATAAGACACTTCGGGTCGCAAATCACAAGCCCGGGCGGGGCAAAGGAGAAGATCTGCAACGTCATTGCAGAAAAACTGCGCCGTTGACTGTTGATTAATTTAGTTTTACCAGTTTGACAAGGTACACTGTTCTTATGGATCAGTTTGACAACAACGAGTTAGCCAACATGTACACGTGTTTTGGCAAAGCTCATGGTAATGCACTGGCAGCAAGACGACTGTACCAAGAGCGCTACCCTCAGCGAGTACTGCCTACTTACGAGACTTTCAGCTTAGTTTGAGGTTCAATTTACAGCGTTGCTTGCGATTTGCGACCCCAAGTGTCTTATATCACTTTAATCGCCTGAATTTCGTCTACGTCTTAGTGTAGTTTTTTTGAAGGAGATAATTTACACCCTGTACATCAATTTATTATTTTAAAATTATTTCTAGATAAGATTAAATAAATATTATCAGGACAATGTGCTTAAGTAATTTCCATCACATTAAATAATATATATATTGGTGGTAATAATATATAATTTTATAAATAATATATAAAATTATTTAATATAAATTTATATCAAAAATTTATATTTTTTTCTTAAAAATTTAAAATTATTAATACAATTAAGTACTATATAAAGTGGCGGCATATAAGGCCTTTTCCGAAAGGACATCAACAATTTTTCAACAATAGAAGATAATGATGAATTAGCAAACATGATTTCTTTATAATATATAAAACGACTTTCTGCCCTTTGTAAAACTTACTTTAAAGGGATCGATTAGGTTTAAAATTAAGAAAAGATGAATCTTAAACAGGTACAGGTAACCAGCGGCTAGTGCCTGAATGATGCGAACCTATCAGCAGCTAGATCGAATCTTACGTCTTTGGGTCCGCCCTTCAATCTAATCACGTCGTTCAATTCTGAAATGGCGGCTTTTTATTGTCCTTATTGTGATAAGAAATACAGTAAGAGATATATTTTGTTGCGACATATTCGCGAAATACACGAAATTAGTGACATTGATAGATTTAAAATTTGTTCTGCTCCTCGTCCGGTTTTACTAACCGAAAATTAACAGTAATTTGTTAATGCTCCTCATTCGGTTTTACTAACCGAAAATTAACGGTAATTTGTTAACGCCATCATAAAAGGAGCTTTGTTAGTAAGACTGATCTGTGTTTACAACTGTTCCTCGTCCGGTTTTACTAACCGAAAATTAACGGTAATTTGTTAATTGAATCATAAAAGGAGCTTTGTTAGTAAGACTGATCTGTGTTTACAACTCTTCGTCCGGTTTTACTAACCGAAAATTAACGGTAATTTGTTAATTGACACTTGTTTGGTTTTACTAACCGAAAATTAACAGTAATTTGTTAATTGACATCATGGTTTTACTAACCGAAAATTAACGGTAGTTTGTTAATTGACATCATAAATCTTACTAACCGAAAATTAACGGTAATTTGTTAATTGACATCATAAAAGGAGCGGAACTTTGTTAGTACCATTCTTGGACTGCTCCTCGTCCAGTTTTACTAACCGAAAATTAACGGATTCTTGGACTGCTCCTCGTCTGGTTTTACTAACCGAAAATTAACGGTAGATCTTGGTCTTGGACTGCTCCTCGTCCGGTTTTACTAACCGAAAATTAACGGTAATTATAATTGACATCATAAAAGGAGCTTTGTTAGTAAGACTGATCTGTGTTATGCTCCTCATTCGGTTTTACTAACCGAAAATTAACGGTAATTTGTTAACGCCATCATAAAAGGAGCTTTGTTAGTAAGACTGATCTGTGTTTACAACTGTTCCTCGTCCGGTTTTACTAACCGAAAATTAACGGTAATTTGTTAATTGAATCATAAAAGGAGCTTTGTTAGTAAGACTGATCTGTGTTTACAACTCTTCGTCCGGTTTTACTAACCGAAAATTAACGGTAATTTGTTAATTGACACTTGTTTGGTTTTACTAACCGAAAATTAACAGTAATTTGTTAATTGACATCAATCTGGTTTTACTAACCGAAAATTAACGGTAATTTGTTAATTGACATCATAGGAGGAGACGGAGCTTTGTTAGTAAGACTGGTCTATGCTTACAACTCGCGTTAGGTTTTACTAACCGAAAATTAACGGTAATTTGTTAATTGACATCATAGGAGGAGACGGAGCTTTGTTAGTAAGACTGGTCTATGCTTACAACTCGCTGGTTTTACTAACCGAAAATTAACGGTAGTTTGTTAATTGACATCATAAAAAGCTTTGTTAGTAAGACTGGTCTGTGCTTAAAACTCTCACTAATCGAAAAACAGTATCAATTTTATAAGTCGCACTAATCGAATTCGCACTATTTGAAGTTGCATAAACCGTTCTGCTCCTCGTCCGGTTTTGCTAATCGAAAATTAACAGTAATTTGTTAATTGACATCATAAAAGGAACTTTGTTAGTAAGACTGGTCTGTGCTTAAAACTCGCTCTAATCGAATTCGCACTATTCGAAGTTGCACTAATCGAGGCCTACCTGTAAAAGGGTATACATGTTAGTTTATCCATCTATCAGCACAATAACTCATACATTTAATTTAGATAAACTTATTAGGTCACAATAGAAGACAACTATTTGAAAATATATCATTTCAGTAAGAGTAAAGATAAATTAACCCAAAAGTAAAGTCTCAGATAACCATTATCCAATCAATGCAATCTACATACTACAGTGATTACAGTGATACCTCGGATCACGAACGTCTCAGTTCACGAACAAATCGGTCTATAAACACCATTTGCGAACAAATTTTGCTTCGCTTCTGGTGCTTCAGTTCACGAACACACATGCACAGAATGCATGGAGCGCACAAAACTCTGAGCACAGCCTTGCCCCCAGCAGCAATCCATTTGCCCAGCTCATATGGGTACAGTAAAATGGTGCTTCGGTTCATGAACACACATGCACAGAATGCATGGAGCGCACGACTCACAGCGCACAAAACCCTGAGCACAGCCTTGCCCCCAGCAGCAATCCATTTGCCCAGCTCATATGGGTACAGTAAAGTTCCAACAAGTGTTGATATCAGTTGGCCCAGCTCACATGGGTACAGTAGAGTTCCAACAAGTGTTGATATTTTCTTTATTTAATTAAATTTATCCCTTATTATGGATCTCAAAAAAATTCAAAGTATTAGTTATGGGTACAGTAGAGTTCCAACAAGTGTTGATATTTTAGTTTTTTTCTGATTTATCCCCTTATTATGGCTCCCAAAAAAGTTAAAAGTATTAGTGAAGGTACAGTAAAGTTCCAACAAGTGTTAATATTTTAGTTTTTTTCTTTATTTAATTAAATTTATTCCCCTTAAGGCTCCCAAAAAAGTTAAAAGTGTTAGTGAAGGTGGTGTTAAACACGGCTCCCAAAAAAGTTAAAAGTGTTAGTGAAGGTGGTGTTAAACATGCCACTCCCAAAAAAGTTAAACATGCTTTCTTCTAATATTACTGTTATATTTGTTTTTTCTTTATTTAATTAAATTTATCCGTTATTATGGCTCCCAAAAAATCTTTTCTTTACTTAATTAAATTTATCCCTTATTATGGCTCCCAAAAAAGGAGTATTAGCATGTTTAACACCACCTTCACTTTCTTCTAATATTACTGTTATATTTATTAGTGGTGGTGTTAAACATGCTTTCTTCTAATATTACTGTTATATTTATTTATGTTAAACATGCTTTCTTCTAATATTACTGTTATATTTATTTCCTTCATTAAACATGCTTTCTTCTAATATTACTGTTATATTTATTTCCTTTTTGGTAAACATGCTTTCTTCTAATATTACTGTTATATTTATTTCCTTTCTGATACGGCTCCCAAAAAAGTTAAAAGTGTTAGTGAAGGTGGTGTTAAACATGCATTCTAATATTACTGTTATATTTATTTCCTTTCTGTATTATTTCCACACATAAAATAACGAGTTTAAAAATTTTTCTAGGACAAAAAACGTATTATTTGGATTTACATTAATTCTTTCTGTATTATTTCCACACATAAAGCCATAACATGTTAAAAAATTTCTGTATTATTTCCACACATAAAGCCATAACATGTTGAAATTTTTTAAATATTTGGATTTACATTAATTGCAATGAGAAAAATTGATTCGGATTACGAACAGGGTCAAGGAACGGATTGTGTTCGTGAACCGAGGTATCACTGTAATTATTAAATTATAGCAGTTTTATTTAAGCTTGCCAAATAGGGAATCATTGGAATTCTCTAGAACAGCATTTCACAATTTATATTAAAATTTTTATTGGACTGAAAAAAATGATAGCTCAAAAACAAAGTTTAAATATTTTGATCATAATACCATTACAAATAAATGTGTTGAGTCATGCAGCAAAAAGTTGAGAAATGCTACAGAATCAAATCTTATTAAAAATAAATCATGCAAGATGAAATTCAAAAATCATCATGTATAAATCAAAAATTAGAGTAGTAAATCAATTTTCATCATTTTTAGCACAATTCTCTAGTGCAGGGATGGCAAGTCATTTTAAGAGTGAGTGTCAAAATTAGCTATATTTTTGTAAAAACCATCTCATGTGCCACTTTGAATTTTAATTAAGAACCATATATCAGCTCCAAGTTTTACATGCCCAAAAGTTGCCAGCATGTGCATGGGCACCATAAGTTTGCCATTCCTTCTCTAGTGGATCTCAATAATTTGCAAATTTAAGTGAATGATATTTAAATATTTTGATATCAATTAGACCCAGCATATATGATCTAATATAATTCCTTCAAGTTGGAATAATTTTCTGCAAGAAATGCATTTTCCATAGGTTTGGCTCCTTAGAAAGTTCGAATAGTGTGTATATAGTGCCCCAAAATAAGAATATCTCCAATTTATTTGCAATGATAATATTGAGAGTGATTATTTTCGGTAAATCTGAAATTTTTTACAAAAACATGCATAAAATTGAATAATAGAAAGTGTCATATGATAAATTCGTTGATCTTGTCTGACTTCTTATAAATTATATTACTGTATTATTTCGATTTTAAGCTGCAGTAGGATTTTAAAATTGGAAAAAATAGTAATGATTTTATAATAATAGGTATTGAAAAATAAACATTTTTATTTACTTAAATATGTACTAATATACATATTAAGCTATCTAATTTATTGAAAATCTTCAGATATACTATCACTTTCGTTTTTTTAAAACAGCAGCAGATATCTTATCCCAAACATATTCTAATCAATCTTTCATCAATTCTGTTGTCATCCACGAATTCCTTTGTGCTCGAATTATAACACCCTTAGGAAAATTTTCCTTGAGTACAGTTTGCTTTTGTTTAAAATAATAAAAGGCGGCAATTTGTTTCCATCAACGGTTATAAACAGCATTATAGTAATTTCTGATTTTTCTTATAATTAAAATATGGCCCAGATACAATGTGATTCTACAAGCTACTACCAAACAGCAACTGGATTAAATCAGAAAAGTATGAATGGGGGACTACCGAATAAACTTATCAATGGTCGTAACACTATACGCATAAGTAGAGCATAAAGTGGAAATCCGAACATTGGGAAGTAGATGATCAGGAGAAATAAGATGTTAAAATATTCACTTTGAACTTAAGCTGAACCCAAATTTTACATCATAAAAATTTGAATAGAAAAGGTGACTTAAATTCAAAGAAATATAGTATTTTAAATTTATAATCAAACCTGCAACTTTTGCTTACTGAGTTTTAATTTTATGAAAATTCATAAAAAACATTTCCTAAAAACAAAGTCAAGTATTTGATTAATAACCCCTTATATTTCACTCATTTATTTCACTAATATTTTGATATGTTCTTACTTATTCTATTGTTTGGAAAAAAAAAAACTTTCAATTACAATTTGAAATAATATTTGAACACCCTAATCCATCATATAACCAAGTCTTTATATAATTATTAAAGATCAAAAATTCAACTTAATTTTTATAAATTGTTAAATATTTTAGTTTCTTGATCAGACACTATTTATAATCATATCTGATTTCAAAATGTTTTTAAAAAACTGAAAAATCTGAATATATAGCTTGGAATGAGCTGTTTTAGACAATTTTCAATGTAATTCAAAAAGTTTTAATTTTTACGTTTTATACAATATGAATGAAATTTAGCTTCAGATGAAAAGCATATGCCAAGAATTTATCAGATAAATTTTCATGCTATAAACAGTTTCCAGTTATTAGTGAAGAATAACAAAATTGGATTTTATCATCTGCATAACCTATTTTAAAAGATGACTTAAAATGCTAATATATGCATCATTGTTGCATCAGCAAGTTTGCAGATGCAACAAAAAGATGCTATATTACAGTTATGCCTGAACATTAACCCATTCACTATACCAATCCCCGAGTGCCAAACTAATTTATGTTAAGCATTTTTATAAATTTAAATAATTTTAATTTTATCAAATTGAATTTTTCTTATTTTAATTATTTATATCTAAGATTATAGAAATATGATCTAATAATATAGCGTTTATCAAACTAATAAAACAGATTAAATTAAAATTAGTCTATTCGAAATACAGAATGAAAGCTCATTTATTCTTAAGCATATATTTATTAAAAAGTTTTTAAGAGACTAATGATAAAATAAAAAAATTAAATTGAAAAAAATCATTAAAATTAGGAAATGTTTTAAGAACAAAAAGGCAGTAAATCATATTGCAGTAAACTATAAACAATGGAATGATTTTCTTTCAATGATATTTTTTCAACTAGAAGGAACTATAGTTTGAAGTTTGTTCAATGCAGTAAGCTAGCTTGACTGCATTGAACTAAAACCTGAATATTGACAACTAGTGCTATGTTTAGTAAAAATTCCCCATACACATTTAATTTTTTATTTGATAAATGGTCATTTCAGATCTATCAGATTCAAAAGACAGACTCAAAAATTAAAAATATTGATGACATTCAAAAACAATGAATAATTTTCCAAAGATAGTTTATATTTGTTCATAATGAATTATTTCTGACCTAATTAACCTGGCAGACGATTACATGGTTAACTATAATTTACGAAATTATAATTCTAATCATTAAAATTTACTTACCAACAGTATAGTCCCCTTGAACTGTTAAAGTACATGGTGCAACTCCTTCTGTTTGACCATATCCTTCTACAACCTACATAAAAAAATTTCATTAACACAATGCTGTATTAATAATTCCAAATATTTTAATAATAAAATTATCAAGAATTAAAGTAATTACTTACTACACATCCAAGTGCACACCTCATAAAATTCAACACATTACCAGCTAAAGGTGCTGATCCAGATACAAGTAATCTGAGTTTTCCACCCATTCCTTCTCTTACTGTTTTGAATATGAAATCCCAGGCAGAATTGTTTCTTACAATTAGCCTTTTAAGAAAATTTAAAATTCAAATATATATATTTTGGGAAAATTTTAAAATTTCAAAAGTTATTACCTTTTAAGTTCTGACTCTTTTCTTTTAATTGCAAAATTTAATAAAAATTTTTTTGTTAAACTTCCACTTATTGTTTGTTGAACCTAAGTCAAATAAATTGAAAAGCTAAAATTAGAGTAAACTATTATTTTGTGCAAAAATTAAGGAAACTTCTAAAATTTTAAATACAATGCTCTAAACATGAGTCTTCAGTAAAATCAGAATTACCAATATCTATGCTATAAACTGGGAAATCTTTTTACATTTCATTAATTATAACTGAGTTTTTGTATAATTAAAAAAATTTAAATACATTGTATAAACAAACCACACATTAAAAAAATATTCAAAATTTGGAAAAACAAACAGAATTATAACGGGTAGTCCAACTTACAAACACACACACTTATGATTAGTTAGTATAGTCAAACTCCGATTATTTTCCCTTAGGGAAAGTAATAAACAATAAATGAATAGTGTTTCAGATGTGTGGAAATTTGTTTTAGGGGAAGTTCTGCAATATAACAAAGCTGGATAATTTTAGCGCGAGTGTAATCGTGATCTATATTTTAAGACTTAGTTACAATTTTATATTTCTTTATTTTTATCTATATATATTTTTCCAAAACCTTAGTTTAAAAATAAAAAACTTAAAATCTTTCTTAAATATTTAAATATATGTTCTCTGTTCTAGAATAATAGCATTTTATAATGTTATGTTCTGAGTGTTATTTGTTCTGTAATTTAAATTTACTGTAAGAGTTGAAGATGGCTTGTAAATGCCAAAAACGTTTCTCTCATTAAAAAGTTTTTTAAAGTTATTTTGGACTGCTTGAAAGTGCTTAGAAATAATTTTACATATAATTAGACACCTAAGAAAGCAGTATTATTTGAGTTTTAAGGAACGATTGTTTTCTAGCAGCTTGTAGTGAGTTACATTACAGATTTTGTAGAGAGCAGAAGATATACAAACTTTAAATGTAGGAAAAAAGTTTAGAAAGTGAAGTTGATATTGTTAAAAAGAAAAAAAAAAAACATTCATTTCTAATGAATAACAGTAAAGAAGATATAATTATTAAATAAATGTTATATAGGCTGTATACTTTCTTTCCTTTTGTTTGATGATATTTTTTTAGGATCTTATGTATATATATTTTCTT
Organism: Olivierus martensii; assembly: GCA_000484575.1. Classification (NCBI taxonomy): domain Eukaryota; kingdom Metazoa; phylum Arthropoda; class Arachnida; order Scorpiones; family Buthidae; genus Olivierus; species Olivierus martensii. The sequence goes on from AYEL01069723.1 coordinate 45,184, forward strand.
TATGTTTGATGATATTAATATTCTTAATAAAAATTAAGTTTCTTATGTGGAATTAAAATTATTTTTCATTAGGTTTGGAATGCATCTCTCCTTTTTGTATTGGCTCTGGGTCACAAAACAGATTCCTGAAAAACTGTTATAGGAGGGATACCTGTACTTCAAATGATATGCTGGATGCTTGCACTTCATTAACTACATAAAATATTGATAATGTACAAATCAAATCAGTGAGTTATGGTAGATATGGGTACCTCAAACAAACAGTAAAACTATTTGTTTCCATTATGTTACAACAAAAATATGTTAAGTTTGGTATTTTATAATTATAATTGCAGCTCTTCAAAATATAGCTCAATACATGAAAAAAATATTTTATAGTTTTAGAGAAATATATAAAAGCTCACTTTAGAAATAGAAAAATCAGCAAACTAAAAATAACTTAGATTAGCAGCAATCATGATGATTGCTGCTAATCTTTGTACATTAAAGCTATACATTACATATTTGTACATTATAGCTATACATTAGGCTGTATTTTTTGTGCATTAGAGCTATACAAAAATAGTATTGAAAATGGCACTGAATTTATGATCATTAAGTTTAATGAAATTTTTCAATTTGTTGGCTTGTAAAATGTTATAAAAGTGATATTTTCAAAAAGATTAAGAGAGATTTTTATTAAATCAAGTTCATACCTTATCATAAATTCGATTTAATACTCTTGGCACTGTTGGAGATATTGTTGGATGAAGAGTTTTCATATCATCTACAAGTAATTTTATGTCTCCTTGATAAAATCCAACTCGTCCACCATTAATATAGACTGTTGCCTATAAATATTTTGTCATAAATTAGAAGAAAAAATATATCACACAAATAAACTTGGATATTAATAATCAAACAATAACCAAATGACCTAAACATTATTTGGCAAATATATGGTTAAGGAAAATGTTTAAAAAATTTAAAATACCATTTTATTATTAGATATCTCCAAAGCCTATATGCAATTTAAAATATTAACAGCTTTTAGGATAATGTAAAATGCAAGAGATTTAATTCTCTTGCACAAATGAAAATTTTTCCAGATATTATATTCTAATGCTTTCAACTTTTTGACCTGCATGTGTGGGTTTTCCGGACCCAGAAATGGAAATTCAGAAAAGTCGAATCAACAGGCATTGAGCCTACGAACAATTCTACCAAAAATTGCGCAAGTAAGGATGACTGGCAGAGGCAATTCAGCAAGTCAGACAGAGCAACATTGAATATAAATTCAACAGCTTCTTTATTCTTTGTTAAAGAGATTTTTATATGTTTATACATAAATATTGATTACTGACAAACAGAGAGGGATACCTTGATTATACAAAGATGAACACACTTGAGAGCACTTCACTTCCCATCTACCACCTTTATGATACAGTCTTTAGTCCCAAATTAATGTTGACAATGATGAACACAACAGACGATAATACTGGAGAGAGACCTTTTATAAATTTATCCCTTGGACGTCTTTTCGGGATCTTCTAAGAATTCATACGAGGTAGGATACAAACAGGAGAAAATGACGAAGCTAGTGACAACAAGATAAGACAAAGCCAAGATTCAGAACCAAAAGCAAAAGCTTAAACCTTCGTTCTCCCAGCTCTTTTATATGTTTAACCTCTTTTTCACCTTTCCTGGGGATGATTTCGTCTTTCATCACTTCCAGATGACTCAGGTGTCAAGTCTCAGATTTTGCATTGACATCCGAATAAACCATCTACAATTTATTACTTTGAAACAAACAATAACGATATCTAATATCCTGCTATTAAACTGCGTCATTAGTTTCACATTCCTTAACCTATCTCCGTGACAACAGAAAGGGAGGTTGCCGAACCCACACGTCATTTAGATATCTGATGCAAACATGTTATAATTATTTTTAAAAATCTTGCTTTTTTCATGAATTGTTGGAAAAGATTATATAATAATTGGAGACGACAATATTTCAGAATGTGTTCGAATAGAAAAATCATACAAGATATACAATGTTATGGATGATGAATAAATAATCTTATGCCAAAACTTAAATTTCTTCTTTATTACTTTTATTTTTCTGTTAAAACAACTCAATACTTAAAATTGCTCTTAGACTAAGGAGACATTATATTTTTAATTTAAATAAGCTAAAAAAACTTATTCCAGCAAAAAACTTACCTCACAAACTCGTTCAAACATATGAGCTAATGGCAAAAAAGACATCATTACATCATTACAATTTGGAGCAAATTCACCCTATTAATAAAAGGTTTTTAATAAGTGACATCAAGATTTAAGGTATTTAAAAATAATTTTTTTTTTTTATAATTTAAAATTTCAGCTTACCAACTGATACACAGAAGCACATACATCAGTTATTATATTTTTGTGAGTCAACATGACACCCTTAGGATCACCTGTGGTACCACTTGTGTAGCATACTGTTGCTAGATCTTCAGGTTTAGGAGGCTACAGAAAACATTTAGCTTCAGATTTAGGCAGTTTTTATTTATTTTAAAATAAAAGTGCAATTAAATTTTAACTGTGAATTAAACTCACCAATGGCTCAAATGGATCTGTTTTACCCAACTCCTACCAAAAATAATTCAAAGATTATTATGTATAAAATTTTTTGTCTATACTTTATTGCTATAAAGCTAATAATTGCATTTAATTATTTTCAATAATGCTTTAAAATTATTTAGATACAGAAAATGTTTTTCTATATTGATGTATCATTAATATTGATGTTCAATATTATGGGAGAAATTTTTTTGAAACTAGTAATTTTGATTTGAATAAGAATTCAAGCAATTAGCTTTCTTCAAAATTTATACATACAAATATTTAGCAAAAACAAATATAGTATATATAATTAGTGAAAATAAGTACTGTAGTATATTTCAATAAAAATTATATTAGTGAAAATTTTTCATTTTCTACGTTATAAAAATCAATGCTAAATTATTGATGTAATTTTGCAGTCTTATTTAATTAGATGGCATGTAACAGTATTTCAAATGAAAAATGACATTTTTGTACTCAGGAATGCATTGTAATCAGGGCCTCCAACAGAAATTTTCAGATTCTTGACAAGTCTGGTCTGGGCCCCACTTAAAGTGCATCACTAATGTTTTATATGAATTTTTAAACCAAACATTTAAAAAGTATACTATAAATTCAAGATTAAACACTACATACCATAAAACAAAATACAAAAATTAGACAGATTTTTAAATTTTATTTATCAAAATACTGTTATATATAAAAATAGTTTATTTTGGCACAACTGCTTTGGATGGTAGACTATGCACTCTGGTGGCAGCCTGCAAACTATTGGCAACTATTGGGCCCGATGTCATGCCCTTTTCGATGCCAGGCCCAAGACAAAACTCACAGATGTCACCCCCTCTTGGCAACCCTGATAATTTTTAAGGACTAAGTAGTTTACATATTCTTAATAGGAATCTTATACACGCCTTTGCGTTTTAGTTGTTTAAGTGGATCCTTCTCATTTCGCAGTACATTAAATAACGTTGGGCTCTCAGTGCTAGACGTCTTTTCTTCTTCCTTGCTAATTTCTTCATTATTCCTAAGTTTTTTTTTTTTAGGTGATATGGTACAGGTATAAAACTATGTTTGTTGCCTCTGATTTCTCTGTGCTTCTTCCTCCATTACTCATTTTCTTTTTCACTTCATTCAAAACCCGCATTAGAAACTTTTCTATACCCGTGTTGTAACCCAATTTCCAGTATGTATTTTAACTCTTTATTCAAGTCTTCCTTACTGCTACAATAAGTTAAAGCCTGTTTATATAAACTCTGAAAAGCTGCTTTTTTGTAATTAATCAGGTCATTCAATCAGTTTGGGATCAGAATCTGTTTATAGGTTGGCTTTCTGTATACGTTTGTTTTGATTTCTTCCCTCTTGCAAGTGCAATTGTATATCTATGTATTGTATTTTTCGTACTACTCAACTGGTCCCTCTTTAGTTTAAGGCCATACTGCATAAGAGTGAGCTAGCTCCTCAGCTAGCTCCTCTACCTTCTCTTTGTCCTTCCAGATTACAAGCACATCGTCGTCTACGTATCTTAGAATAATCTTGGCTAGAAGTTTATGAAATTATACGTAAGATACGTAGACGATGATGTGCTTGTAATCTGGAAGGACAAAGAGAAGGTAGAGGAGCTAGCTGAGGAGTTCACTCTTATGCAGTATGGCCTTAAACTAAAGAGGGACCAGTTGAGTAGTACGAAAAATACAATACATAGATATACAATTGCACTTGCAAGAGGGAAGAAATCAAAACAAACGTATACAGAAAGCCAACCTATAGACCGATTCTGATCCCAAACTGGTCGAACGACCCGATTAATTACAAAAAAGCAGCTTTTCAGAATTTATATAAATGGGCTTTAACTTATTGTAGCAGTAAGGAAGACTTGAATAAAGAGTTAAAATACATACTGGAAATTGGGTTACAACACGGGTATAGAAAAATGTTTCTAATGTGGGTTTTGAATGAAGTGAAAAAGAAAATGAGTAATGGAGGAAGAAGCAACAAATCTGGAGGCAACAAAAATAGGTTTATACCTGTACCGTATCACCTAAAAAAACTTAGGAATAATGAAGAAATTAGCGAGGAGGAAGAAAAGACGTCTAGCACCGAGGAGAGCCCCAACATTATTTAATGTACTGCGAAATGAGAAGGACCCACTTAAACAACGAACACAAAGGCATGTATAAGATTCCTATTAAGAATATGCAAACGAGTGAGGAATCTGCATATGTAGGGATTACCAAAGTAGTTTATGAGAATTCGATTGGAAATGTCAATTTGAGTGTTGAGGAAAAATGCTTTAATCTTGCAAACAAAGATTAACCAGTATATATATTTTCCCTTGATTAAATTTAGTCCAGATTTAGTACATTCATGTAACCAGTATAGTCTGCATTAATTTTATAACTAAGATATAAAATTACTGCAGAATAACGATCATTTGATGAATGTTTCTTAAAGAAAACTATACAATATAAAATTATGTAATATTCATTACATTCCACTGATGCACTTAAATTGAGTTTTTTTAGATTTTATAAGTCAATTGTTGGACAATTTCCAATGATACTCAATAGCAAGAAAACAATCAACAGAATGAGATTTCAGATTGAAACATTTCTGAAAAATATGAGTTACCTCGATTTCACTGAAAAGATAAAGTTGTATTTTGTGATTTTCAGCTTTTTCTTTTGTATCATCAGACACTTTCACTGTAGTAATAATCTGCTTTAACCCTGGAGTTTTTTCTGCTTCAGCCAATAAAGCTTTCACTTTTTCTTCTTTATCACATACAACCGTTTTTATTTCAGCTGAAAAATTTAGTTTTAAATTAGATTATTGCAAAGTTTTCAAAGATTTTAATTCATAAAAAACAATCAACAAATATTAAACATAAATGCAAATATTATAGTTAAAACAATGCATTATTGAAATTTCTAAAATTAACTTCTAATTAACAAGTTAAATTTACTTATTTTTACACAACCTAAATGTATCAATGTACAGATCATTCCAACCGTTCAAGTTTAGACCAGAGCTGTCCAAAAGGTGGCCCACCAAGCCATTTTGTGCGGCCTGATAGGCTTTTACGATTTGTGATACAATATTACTTATGTTTTTTTTTTTCACTTTTATTTATTACTTTAAGAGATTAATAAAAAGAATCCTAAAATTGAATTATATTAACTCAAAAGATTAATAAAAAGAATCCTAAAATTGAATTATATTAACTCAATTAACGTTCTTAATTATTAGTAATTATTTAATGATCAACAATCTATCGATGACTTTCTTAATTATTAGTAATTTTTAATTATCCCAAGCTATCAATGATATCACATTTTTATAAGACTTTCAATCACAAATTTTTTTAGCTGTTTCAGTTTAAAGTTATGAATTGTGACTATTTTAGTTATTTTTTGGTTTCTAACACACCATTTCAGTGATTCTGTGACCGTTGTTGTGAGATTCTGTTTGTAATTTATTTTACTGTCTAATTTTATTTTATGCTTTAATTTTATCACGAGTTCGTTGCATTTGTGAAATGAATGAGAAAAACGTAAAATAGAAATAGTGGGAAAATGATTTTTTCATAATAAATCACATGAGTAAACTGCTTCGTTTAACGAACATTTTCCTAACTTTGATTTTAGTCGGAAAGTAAAGTAATCTCAGCGTTTGGTAGTACTTGTGTAGTAAGTGCATTTTCTAACACGAAGATAGCTAACAATCGATTCAGAACCTGCCTTGGAGATTCTTCTTTAACGGGAATGGATGCAAATATCCAGTCCTTGTAAAATGCTGCTGCCTGCCCTCACTTATCATATTAAATATAAAAATATAAACAGTTAAAAAATAGATACTATTTTATAACTTTTTGTTAACATGTTTATTGGATGCAATCTGGTAAATATTAATTTAGTAATAAGGTTTGCTAATCTGTAAATAAAATTAGTTTCCAAAAAAGGCATTCCGTTTGTTGAGATAATGTATCAAGTACTAAAGCCCTGCCTCTTTTTTGTAACTGTGGCCCTCCATATCTCTAGTAAACACGGCTACGGCCCTCGGGTTCATTATAATTGAACAGATCTGTTCTAGATCGAGTTAATTCATTCCTAGAACAAATTCAAAGTAAAAATGCAAAGCAGCTATTTGTTTTCCATAAGACAGATAACATCATTGTCCATTGATATGTCAAAAATGAGTAACATCCTCAACATTATTGTTGCCAGATTTTGCAGTTAAGTCAATAGTTTATAATTCTTGTTAAAAAAGTAAATATTTTTTAAAATCAAGAAAAATCATCATATTGAAGAGATTAGTCACAAATGCTAAGAATTTTTAATCATTGTCAGCAGATAAGTAGATAAGATTTTACACAAATGAACTAATGCCTTAAGCACAATCCAGGAAATGAGTTTTATATATAATTATCCAATGAAATCATAGTGGTAGAGGCATTTCTTTTACTTTCTAGACCAGGGCTGCCCAACCTTTTTATGACCGTGAGCTACTTTTTTCACCAAAGCAATACAGCGATCTATCAATATCCAGAAAATAAAAGTACAAAAATAGCAATGTCATATATATAATTCAAAATTTATCAAATAGAAAAACAATTCTTCATTGCATGAAAATATGAAAATAACCAGGAATGCATGGGTACATAAACAAAAATTTTAATGCGATATTTGGCATTGTGTAGGCAACTGATTCAAAATTTGGATTATATGACGAAAGAAATAATCTTAAAACTTTTACGAACATATTTTATTGTGGAATGTGAGTTCTTTTTATGAACATATTTTGTTTGTGAAGTAAGTTCGATTTTAAATCTATAATTTTTGCTCTGCATATTTCGGATATAAGTTCGATTTTAAATCTATAATTTTTGCTCTGCTTATTTCGGAGTCTTTCGTAATCTTAAAATTTTTACGAACATATTTTGTTGTGAATGTAAGTTCGTAAATCTATAATTTTTGCTCCGCGTATTTCGGAGTCTTTCAGATATTAATTTTCATAATTGGAGAGCATTGTTTTAAAATGACTTTCGATATTTCCCTTTATTGGAATAGCAACAACTGAATTACATATTAGACAAAAATATGAGCATACAAAGAAAAAAAAAAATAAGTTTGTATAATCAATACTGTTTTTTCATAACGTTTTAAAGTTTTATTAATTGAAACAAATGCTATTTATACGAGTGTTGAAAGGATAAAAAAAATTTTAATATTATACTGTAACGTAAGAGGAACTGCACATTATAAACTCATCCTAATATTCATCAATTATTCACTAATATCATATGATTTTCGATTTCCTGCCTTCATGGGATAGATATTGTCTAAAATTAAAACAGTTCAGCTTCAAGCATTATCTATTGATAGAAAATAAATCAAGTTTTCTACTATACCTTCCTAATTTTTCCATAAGATAAATATTATAATTGTTTTATTTAATAAATTATTTTAATTGTGTATTTTTATTAACTTAATATCGATATCATGAAAGATGAATTCGAATTTTTCTCAATAGTTAAATACAAAATATTTATAATTTTTTATGAATACATTAACAAAAAATTTAGTTATTACAGCAAGAACTTTTATTTCTAAAACACAAATTATACTAAAAATATATATATATATATTTTTTTTTATTGGAAATTTCAATTATCTTAATTTAATTTTATTTCATATAAAAATAAATTTAGAAATATTGGTATTATTATGAGAAAAAATGAGTTCAAATTTCTGAATAAGCTTGGTCGATTGATGGAATTTTAAAAAATGAATTAAAAAAAATAAAAAAAAACATTATCAAGATAATATTTGATATGAATAATGTCTGTCGTGAATTAATTTAAAAAAATTTGTAAACTTATATAACCTCTTATAAATATAGATTGATATTGACTGTGAATTAATTTAAAAAAATTTGTAAACTTATATAACCTCTTATAAATATAGATTGATATCTAGAATTTAAGAATAATTGGATACAAGTTTAGCTTTTTGGATACAAGTTTTTATAATTATATTAAAATTATTATAAAAGTAACCTAATCATTTAGGTTAACTCTGATAACATGATAATTCTGTCTCTCTCTATCTGTCATTTTTTACATTTTCGTTCAAAAATGAACATTAATGTCTCGATTGCATCTTTCAACTTTTAGAAACGATTATGTAAACCAAGCTTAAACGTTCTTCAAAAATAATATTCAACTGTGTTTCATCGGATTACGTAACTGATGTATCACTATATTCAACGACTTACTATAGATTTAGTGACCTCAAAAACATTTTATGCTTTGCAGCTCTTTCGAAACTGACTAATGATTTCGATATTCATTAAGAATATGTAGGACTACATCATTCATTCTTTTTACCAGATAAAGTTTTCGTAAGGAAGTTAAGTCGCTTTTATGAAGAGGCGAAATACTAATACTGTATTTTGAACTGTATCAATTAGGATTAAGTATAAATATATATTAAAATTTACTTCATATTAAAATACAGTATAATCTTAAAATATACTGTATTTATATAATAATTAAATAGGTTTTATTAATAATCCAAAGTTTTGTGTTGGAGATGTTAATCTCTCAAATTATTTTTTAAATCATTATTTAATAATTCAAAAATAATTTGAAAACTCGTGAAAGTTATATAGGCCCTAAACATATTAAAAACTAAATTGTATTAGTAATAGTTCTTTTAATAATATAATAATCATAGGATGATTAAACTACGATCATCACAATAAAGCATTATAATTATTAGAATACAGTATTAAAAGTTTATTTTCTATATTTTATTTTCATTCTAACAGTCGATAAATTTCAATTCAAAATATCCAACTTTCAGTTTCATTTATTTTAATCAAACCATTGGTTAAATTTTATCAGCCATTTTAATAATATTTTATCATTAAAATGACTGATAAATATTTATTGGTTTATCTTTGGTATTACTGTATTAAGATATAAATTAATTATATCTTAATATAAATTATTAATATATAATTATAATTATTATTCTTATATAAAAATCCATACTAAATTGGAGAGAAAGGATGAACAATTATTCCATTAATTATTCATTTCTCCATTTTATTTACAATTTTAGATAAAAAAAATTTTTATAGCGAAGTTCTTATTAATTTATATTTTACAGTATAGTTATAACAACATCTAAAATATAGAAAAACATTGTATAGAAAACTTTTTTAATAATTAAAATTATCACATGTGATGCGACAAAATACAATTAACTGTTTTTGGACGTATATATTTAGTAATGAATAAATTTTGATAATCTTCAGCTATTATGATTTTTCAAAAAATAAAAAAACTCATGAAATTTTTAATTCTTAAATTTAAAAATGTATACAGTGGATTCCGCTTAATTGGGCCAAATCTCAAAGAACGGAAACCAAACTAATAAACTAATAAAAACAGTCGATTCTGCTTAATTGGACCACCAGGCCAAATCTCAAAGAATGGAAACCAAACTAATAAACTAATACATAATATTATTATTAATACAGTGGATTCCGCTTAACTGGGGCAACGCATAATTGCGCCAAATCTCAAAGAACGGAAACCAAACTAATAAACTAATACATAATTTATCGGAAACCAAACTAATAAACTAATACATAATTTAAACGCTTAATTGGGAGAAACCAAATTAATAAACTAATACATAATTTAAATGCTTAATTGGGACCAGTAGCAGAAAAGCTCAAAGAACAGAAACCAAACTAATACATAATTTAAATGCTTAATTGGGACAGTAGCAGAAAAGGAATTATCAATTTTTGATATATTTTAGGGAATTTTCGAAAACATGGCAACACTACGTATACTAATACTTGTTGTGTGCTTTCTTAAAAAAAAATCCTTATATAAAAATTATAACATTTTATTGTACCGGTAATTTTTCAGATTAAATCTTTCTACAAGACAATACAGACTAACACAATGGAGCGGGTCGTTTCTTCGCGTCCTATTGCATGCACATTGTCGACACACTGTCGCCGCACTAATATAAACATCCATTCTTTAATAAAATTATAAGTAAATATCATCGTTGATAAATAATATATAACAATACTGTATTCGGCAACACTAACGATGATGAGAATCAGTTATCTATCGTCGTGAGTCTGGAAAATGTGTATCTACTTATAAGTACCGTTACTGTACCCATACTGTACCATTTACAGTGTCGAGTTTATTTAAAATTTTTAAATCTTTGCCAAGATGTCAAGAAAGGATTTTTTCTTGAATAAAATTGCTTTGCTGGATAAAATTAAAAGCCACCGTAGACTCGTTGAAATAAACCAAACTCAAAAACTGCTTTGCTGGATAAAATTAAAAGCCAGCCTTTTAATACAAGCCATCGATTCATTGCTGAATAAAATTAGAAGCCAGCCATTTAATACAAGCTATCGTAGATTCCTGATTTTGCTGGATAAAATTAAAAGCCACTATTTAAAATAAGCCATTGTAGTAGACTCGCTGAAATAAACCAAAATCTACCATAGCGCGTCTTCTACAAAAGAATCAACTGCGTGAGGAGTGGGCATTACAGAAAGGAATTCCAAAAGAAAGCACCATGGAAAGTATCCAGAAGTCGAAGATGCATTAGATCAATAGTTTTTTATAGTTAGCGGCCGAGGCGTGAATATCAGTGTCCCAGTGTTGAAGACGAATTCAGAGGAGATCGGTAAAAAAAAACTAATAATTAAGTACCTATTTTAATAAATCATTAAAATAGGTACCTAATTACTATTTTTTTACCTACAAATTACATATTTTAGAATTTATTACTACTTCAGTTTTTTTACCTATTTATTTATCTACCTACGAATTACGTATTTTATTTTAGATTATTACTTCGTTTAATTGGGGCAGCCGCTTAGCTTGAAACAAAATGGCTTGGCCCGATGTGTCCCAATTAAGCGGAATCCACTGTATCAAAATAGCTTAGTCCCAACATGTCCCAATTAAGCAGAATCCACTGTATATAATTCAAATGGCTTACTCACAACGTGTCCCAATTAAGCGGAATCCACTGTATACTGTAGTTTATACAATATATTGATAAAATAAATTATTATAGATACAATAGCTTAAGAAAAAAGATTCTATTTTATAGATTAATATATAGGCCCTACTTAATCAAAATATCTAAAACTGAATAATTGAAAAAATATCACATGATGATCATTCCTAACTAGATAGGTATAAAACATTAAACAGTCGGCTAATCTTTTAGTATCTGATAAACAATGAAAACCTGTTGCTTTCCATTGTTGAATATTAAAACTACGCCCCATAAGAAGATAAAAATAAAAATTTTTTGTTCTTAACAGTTTATAATAGTCTTAAGTTTTAATATTTTATAGATATAATATAGTTAAATTGATCTATCCAGTTTCTTTCAATTTTAAAGTAGATTTTATCTCATAACACAAACAATCGAGATAAATACTCAATTTATCTTCATTTAATAAGATGCTTAAATTTGAGTGTCATCCTTTTTATATAATTATTTATTAAATTGATCTTTTTTTTTAATTTTTAAATAGTAAATCTTGTTATCTAAATACTTACAAAAATTATTGATAAATTCGAACTTACAGTGCATAATAAATATAAAATTTTCTATTGTAATCGTAATAATTAATTAATTTTAATATTCCATAAATGAATATGTATTGAATAATAAACTAAGAATTATTAACTAGAAATTTTTCTATTGTTGTTATTTATATTATAATTCCAGGTATTATACTTATTTATAACGATGATAATTATTCGAATTTATTATATTTTTAATGTAACTTTTCAAAATATTAAATAGCATTACGATAGTATTGAGTGGACGTAAATTTTAAAACTTTATTGTTTTAATAATAGCCCCAAAATAATTTAATTATATTTATTATGGCTTAAATTTACAATTATTTTTTTTTAAATCTCGGGAAGATTATTATTCCAAATATCCATATAAAAAAACAATTTTTAAATATAAAACCGGGAACCAATTATAATTCCTGGGAATACAAAAAGTGTGAAAATCTTAAAATTTCCTGGGAAAGAAACACTATTGGAGGGTAAATGTAATTCTGGTTACATATGTAGTGGGCTATATCTCAAACCACGGATAATTCGAATTTGGATTGCAATAATTGGAATTTTGGTATCAAATTATAACTCGCGATAATTCGAAAATTGCGATAATCGAGATATTCCTGTAATAAAATAATAAAATTGTGGTATATTACATGATTGTTTTTATCCCTTTTTCTTCAGCCTATAAATCTTATTTATAAACAATAAAACTCTGTTAATTTTGAAATTTGATTAATTCAGAGTACTCATTAATTGTGAAGTAAATTTAAAATTCCCAACTCAAAATATTGCTATTCAAAGTATTTATATGGTGGCTAATTCAAATTATGGTTAATTCTTAATTCAAAGTTTGATTTTAATATATTATGCTGTCATCATGTAATTCTGTCAGCATATTATTTTATGCTGTCATTACTTTGTATAGTCTGAAAATTGATCCCCCTCTATTTTTTTGGTAATTCAATCTCATTCAAATAGTCAATTCTTGTTATTCAGAGTAGTTACATTCTGTAAATTCTTCTCGAATACTGGACCATTGTGCCTATGGGAAATATGGTTAGGTTCCTGCGAATGTTTCTTCTCAACATTTTCATCCTTGCTTTATCTGTATTTTTCTATTTAAAGACACCTTATTCAATGTGTATTACAGTACTTACAAATACAGTCAATTCATGTTGTTTGCAGATTCCGTATTCACATTCGGCTATTCACGGAAATTTATTTATAACCACAAAATTGTTATTCGCAGACTTTCATGCTTATTTGCGGACTCCCACTGAGCAATAAAAATACTGTTACCAATTTACATCCTTTCTCTTTCTCTCTGGGGGGAGAGGGAGAAAGGAAGTTGTTTATCAAATGTAGTCTCTGAATCAGTTTGCTGGAAAATTTCTCATTAGCTATCCTTGCTCACTGCATAGACTGCAGATAGGCCAAAAGCCTGTTTGTATTGTCTGCAGGTCCCGTAGAAGAATGTGACACTATGCTTGAATGCAGCCTCAAATTTAGATGCCTAACTACTTGTGCATTTGCCCCTTACACTAAAATTTTAGAAGATCTGAGGCAAAAAGTGACGTAGACAAGGCTGGTGCAGTTTTTCAACACAGTTCAGGAAGACAGTGTGTCAACTGTCACATTAAACATCAAAAAACTATCAATCAAAAATAAGATGTTATTTACTACATAGTTAATGTTTTAAAAAATTAAATAAAGATTACTGTAATTATAATACTGTATATATAGTCTGTACATTGCATATACTGTAATTATTTATAAGTGATGTAATACAAATTAAATAAGATGTCTATAAACAGAAAAAAACACAAACCAAGTATGAAAATGTTAGGAAGAAGGGTTTGCAGGAACCTAACTCTGTATTTCCCATAGGCATAATGGTTCACTATTTGCGAAGAATATACGGAATGTAACTATCGCGAATAGCGAGAATCAACTGTGATTACAATATATGCAGTGTACAGTACTATATACAGTATTATAATACTGTAATAATTTACAGTAATGTTTATTTAATTTTTTAAAAATACTATGTAGTAAATAAAAATCTTAGTTTTGATGGGTAGTTGTTTGATGTGGCAGGTGACACATTGTCTTCCTGAATTGCGTTGAAAATCTGTGTCAGCCCTGTCTGCATTGCTTTTTGCCTCAGATTTTTTAAAATCTTGCCGTAAGGAATAAATGTACAGGAAGTTGAGCCTAAATTTGAGGCTGTGTTAAAGTATAAGGTCACATTATTCTATAGGACTTGCAGACAATATGAACAGGCTTTTGACCTACCTGCGATCTGTGGAGTGAGCAAGGCTAGGCAGGGCTGTTGAGAGAGATTTTTGGGCCGTGATAAGTCTGTGGTCTGGACCCCACTTAAGGTACAGTGGGTGATCAGATAACAGACATAATCTGTTCAAAGACAATGTTCATTATCTGAATTGTTTAACTGATCGATTTGCCATAAATTTTTATGGGAATTTGATTTTGTACTGGAGACCTGAAAAAAAAATACATAAATTATATAAACTAGAATTTATTTGCTCATATAAATGAGTGGAAATATTGTGATTTAATCTTTATAATACTGTATATAAGGACATATTAGCTTGTACAGTATAATAAATTTGAGAGATATTTTGTTGTTGTATATTAGTTTAAATGTGTAGAAATTTTGTTATATCTATGCTATTTCTGTTTATTAAGAAACACAAATATCAAAATGTTTATTGAAACATATGTAGTGTTTAACTCAAAATTTCTTGGTAAACAACATTATTTGCATATATAGCTGAATTATTAAGTTTTCCTTGATTTGACATTTCTATAACTCTTATTCTGTTTGATATTGTTGTTCCTTGGAAATTGTTTTATTATGCACACATTCCATATTTTCATGTTCAGATTCTCTTGTACATTTTTCAAGTGCAATTTGATATTTAGTGCCATATGAATGAAAATAATACTAATCAAAAGATGATGACGAATAGAAAAACTTTCCAAAAGGACTGCACTTCTATTTAGTGCAAGCTTTGAGAAAATGAACGATGAAATTATAATATTTCTTAACACAGAATACGTAAACTGGTCCACATCATATTTTGAAAATCTTCTTGAAAGTCGATATAGTTTTGGAATGAATCTCTAATACAACAGAATTGTCGATTTGTGGTCCACATCATATTTTGAAAACCTTCTTGAAAGTCGATATAGTTTTGGAATGAATCTCTAATACAACAGAATTGTCGATTTGTGTTTAATCATCAGTTGGTGGGGGCTAAACTTTAATTCTTTAAAAATATGTAGTTTTTCCAAAAGATGAAATTAAAGTATTGAAAGTGAAGATTTGCTTTCCCACCGACCAATGATTAAAAACAGCAATTCCGTTATGTTGTTAAGTTCCAAAAAACTATACATTAGGAAATTAAAGATTTGCTGCCCATTGACTGATGATTAAAATACTAATCGAGAATTCTGTTGTATTAAAGATTCATTCCAAAACTATATCGACTTTCCAGGTGGTTTTCAAAATGGCGGCATGCACTGGTTTAGGTACTGCATATGGAAAAATGCTATAATTTCATCATTTATTTTCTCGACACCTGCACCAGATAGAAGTGCAATCCTTTTGGAAAGTTTTCTCTACTTGTTGTCATCTTTCGATTGGCACTATTTTCGTTTATATGGCGCTAATGCAAAACCATACATACCCATTTTCGTTTATTTCTTGCAGCTGCAAATATTAATGTCTTTTTACGTGGCATTTCTAAAATCTGAAAAATGAAAATATATGCAATGTTGGATTTGATAAATTATAGTGTATACAGGTAGGCCTCGATTAGTGCAAGTTCGAATAATGCGATATTCGATATTGCCAATAGGTAGGCCTCGATTAGTGCGAGTTCGAATAATGCGATTTCGATTAATACAGGTAGGCCTCAATTAGTGCGAGTTCGAATAATGCGATTTCGATTAGTACGACTTATAAAAATGATACCATTTTTCAGTTAGTGTGAGCAAATATTCAATTAATGTGAGTTGTAAGCAAGCAAATATTTGATTAATGCGAGTTGTAAGCATAGACCAGTCTTAGTAATAAGGGTAATTAATGCGAGTTGTAAGCATAGACCAGTCTTACTAACAAATGTCCGTCCCTTTAATGATGTCAATTAACAAATTAATGTTAATTTTCGGTTAGTAAAACCGAACGAGGAGCTTTTTATGATGTCAATGAACAAATTACCGTTAATTTTCGGTTAGTAAAACCGTGAGTTGTAAGCATAGACCAGTCTTACTAACAAAGCTCCGCTTCCTTTTAAGTTGTAAGCATAGACCAGTCTTACTAACAAATGTCCATCCCCTTTTACGATGTCAATTAACAAATTAATGTTAATTTTCGGTTAGTAAAACCGGACAAGGTTGATTAAGAAATTAATGTTAATTTTTGGTTAGTAAAACCAGACGAGTAGCAGTCCAAGAACAGTCACTTGGCTTTGAAGGAGTAAAACACCAGAAAGATGGGCTTTTTGCCGTTAGCTATTTAGCATTACTATTATTCAGATTTGTTATGGTATACATACAGTATAGTACAGAATTTTCTTTTAAAAAGTATTGAAATGGATAAAAGGAAGAACACTTTTGACGATGGTATGAGATGCGATTCCTGGTAAGTTATTAATTTAGATCAGCGTTTCTAACAGAAACAAAAAAAAGAAGAGGTTAATGATTACGCTAGAGCAAAAAATAGATATGATTGAGCGACATAAAAGCAGCGCTCAACTTCTGCTTTCGATTTACTCTTTTGGTAGGTATCGAAATGGATAAAAGGAAGAACACTTCTGACGATAAAACAGGAATAGAAAAAAAGATGTTAGTGATTACGCTACAGCAAAAAATGGATGTGATTGATGAAATGGATAAAAGGAAGAACACTTTTGACAATAAAACAGGAAACAAAGAAAAAAAAGAGGTCAGTGATTACGTTACAGCAAAAAATGGATGTGACGAAATGGATGAAAGAAAGAACACTTTTGATGATAAAACAGGAAACGAAGAAGAGGTTAGTGATTACGCTAGAACAAAAAACGGATGTGATTGAGCGACATAAAAGCGGCACTCAACTTCCGCTGAAAAGGTTAGTAAATACGCTAGAGCAAAAAATGGATGCGATTGAGTGACATAAAAGTGGCGCTCAACTTCCGCTTTCGATTTGTTCTTTTGGTTTCAATTTAGCAGTTTGTTTGATGATGGTATGAGACGCAATTCCTGGTAAGTTAATTTACATGATGAACAACGATGTAAAATATGAAAATAAATATTTCTTAAACAGTTAATATTGTGATTATTCATCGTAAGATTGCCTAATGGCCGGAATGTCACAAAGCAAAAACCAATTTACCATATTTTACATATAGTTAATACTTTGATTAGTGCAAATTCAAATAGTGCGAGAAATTCGTGGAACCAATTATTTGCACTAATCGAGGCCAGCCTGTATTTGGATAAATATTGAATTTATGTTAGAATATTACTTGAAAGACACCTCCAAACTTACATAGGGAATCATAAAATGGCGTCCATTATTACCATAGGATTATTACGTTAGTGCCATCTGCGGATTTTGTCTTTTTAGAGAGACTATAATTTCAATTTAATTTTTATTCTTTAATTTTTAAATTAATAACAACAAATAATTTGTTGTCGCAGACATCCGAAAATTAGACTTTTCTAATAATATCATATATATCGGTACAGTGGTTCGACCAAAAAAGGGACATCCAGCCACGTTTGACTATTAATATATATGATTCTTACTACATTTATTTATATATAATAACAATAATATATACATAGTCTTACATTTTCATCTATTATGTTTATTTTCTGTTAAAGAATCTGTCCAATGTCTATTGCTTTTTCTCTCTTCAGGATTTTTTAGAAGTGATTAATAGCATAGTCATTGTAGAGATCCTCGAGCTTATTGACCTCAACCTGGTATGAGTGCCATTATAAAATCATAGTATTGTAAAATTCTGTCTTACCTTCTTTAATAAATCTTTGATTTGTTTTGTCTCAGAGTTCGTTTTAATCGGGGAAAAACTACTGTTCTCCCCTCTTTACCCATAAGTCCACGAATGCACAAGGCCTAAGCTTGTCATTCCATTAAGTTAAGCCATCATATCCTCTTGAGATATTTTTATCTAGTGGCAACCACTTAGCTCATCACAGGCTGGCCAACACTCATGATGGGAGTCAACAGGATGGTTGAAGGATGAGATTCAAAGGGCTGGGCCTGGAACCCTCCTGAAATAGTGGAGGAGTGGGACCCTGATCCTCCAGGACGGTAAGCCACAGCTTTACTACGTGGCCATCTGGCCGACCTGTCATTCCATCAGTCCGTGGATCCCATAGTTTGTTCTATGAAAGTGTTCATTATCCGAACATAAAAATCTTTTGCAAAAGTGTTCGTTATTTGAACTGTTTGTTAACCGATCACCCACTGTACATCACTTTGGTTTAATAAAAGTCATATAAATAAATTATTGTGCATTTTTTTAAATAAATGTTTAATAAATTAAAAATTCAATACATTACAATATCATGCCAAATACAAACATTAAATAAAAAGAGAATTTTTAAATTTTTATTGCCTCATCTGTGATGAGCCCAAAAAAGATTTGTCTATCAAAACATTGTTATATATAAAATAGTTTTTGCCAAACTGCTTTGGGTGGTAGATAGTGCATTCTTATGGTGGCCTGGAAACTATTGGACATGTTATGTGAAATGTCAGGGCTTGATGGTCGGGCTCTTTTTGATGCTAGACCTGTGACAAAAGTCTCGGATGTCACCCCCTCTTGGTGGTTCTGAGGATAGGTGATGATACTTTTCAGGCAGAACGACACAGAAACTGAGTAAGAGTACATTTATAATAGTATTTTTGCGCAAATCTGTGAATAAGCACGAAAATGCCACAAAAATTGAATTTGTGGTTACAAATAAATTTTTGCAAATAGGGAATCTGCGAATACCAAGAATTGACTGTACTGTATTTGGTTTGTTGATTATAAATATAATGAATGAATGGCATAAATATGACTGACTGAAATCTAATCTGTTATTTGTATATATACCTTCTTAAGCCTTTTATTCAAATTTGATTTGCATGAGAAAATAACTAAAATTTCGTGCATTTTGGATGCATTCATTTTTTTTAATGTCTAAAAAAATTGCTGTTCAAAAATTAAGTTTGTTAGTGAATGTATCATTTTTTCCTATATTGCCTGATTTTTCAATAGATCTGTTTTTAAAGGCAATTAGTATTTTATTGATATAACATGTATAATAGTTCTATAATTTTTCTGAACTTAAGACCAAAACGAACAACTTTTTCAATTATTTCTCCCTATAGTTCAGCTGAGGAATAATCATTTTGAAATTGTAACAATTATTTGCCTGGTATAAACTAATTGCTAACAACTTATTACATCAGAATGTTACAAAATGTTAGATATCTATATAATTAATTTTGTAAAAAAAAAATTACAATTTAATGTGAATGGTGACATTTACTATGTTCATGGTTAATTATATCATTAAAATTGGGAATAATCTTGCTAGGGTACACACATTCTGTACAGAGTATCCATTATTTTTTTCTTTTTGACTAGAAATTTATGCACGTGGGCTTAATGTGTTCTAGTTTGTGGCTGGCAGTACAAGATGCCTTTGTAGGTCGGCTTTTGCCCACCCCTGATTTATATTATAGTTGCATAGTGAATCATTTCAGAAAATTGAAATTTGATTTTTTTTTTTCAAAATTTTCTTTAATTAAAATGTGTTATAATTATATGAAAATGTGTGCTTGTGTTTTGTTAGGTTTATATTAATGCTGAGTTGTTATATTTTTGTTGATTCATTATTTTGCATGATTTGAATAATTTAAGTTTTAATATTTTTTATATCTTGATTTTATTATTTTAAAATATTAAATTTATTTTGCAGTACGCTTCTTCGTCATTATACTCTCTCTCTGGGGGCTGGGCCTCTGTGGTGCTCCTGATGTACCCCATGCCGCCAACGTCTGTCTACTAATCACAGAGGGCAGCGGTGTGGGGAAAAAGAAAGCGCCCCCTGTTATCCGCAAGGTCCCATTCAATGTTAGTATATAAATATTAATTATTTATAAGGTTTTCGTTCAATCAGTCACAACTTTTAATTTTTAGAAAGAAGAATTAATCACACAGTCCAGTCAGGATGCAGTTTTGCTAACATTTCAATTCCAGTTATCTGAGCACACTGTTGTGAAATGGGATACAGTTTTATGGCAAAACAAACTTTATGTCCAATTGCCTAATGGACTCATGCCAGATGGATCCAAAGAAGCGTAAGTAAATACTTGTTTCTCAGTTTGTTGATATTCATTTTTTATTTTTAAGAAATTTTAGTAACATGTTTTGAAATGATAGATTTGTGACTTTGTTGGAGTTTTCAGAAGAGCAACTTCAGTGTAATCACGTGATCATATGCTTTAGTAAAGGTCGTACAGATAGAGGTTGGTATTTATTATTAATATGTTATAGAAAATTTCTCCAATAAATAAATTTTTTCCACTTTCTTACAGCTACTCTGATCAGAACATTTATGTTCTTTGGTTTTATTTGTGTGGTGCCAGGTCATGAATTAATTCCAAGTAATGCCTCAGAAGACACGTTATATATGGTGTATACTATTGATTAAAATAGTAAATGAATTGAGTGGATACAGGGCGTGATCTTTTACCCCATATTCTCTTCAAACTGTCTGCCATTTTAAAGCAGAAGAATAAATAGAATTTTGCAAATTTCTGTCATATTTGATTAAAATTTATCCCAACCACTGCCATTTCACACTTTTTAAAGTTTTAATAATAATCAATTCTTTTCATTACTGGCATATTTTTTTATTCAGATTTTTATAATTTTAGGGACCAAACTGAAATAATTTAAATTAATATTTAGATGTTTTGATTAATGTTTGTTCGTTGGAGGAAAAACTGTGCTCTGTGAAAAGTAGACTGATTTAATAAATATGGTACATTCCTATTGTTTGAATATTTTTAGTATAGTTTGAAAAATGTATAATAATCCTAATTTGCTTATAAATTTGAGTATTTTAATTAAAATTTCTCAAATTTTTTATATAACTGGAAAGGATTTCATGTATGTGTTTTTCTTTTTCAATACAATAAAATGTAATATTAATTTAAATTGGCATTTTTATTTATATAAAATATTAAGATACATTGATATAATTAGATTAAAAATATCATAGCTGATATCATTGTTAGATAAATTTTTCAAACATTTTAATCTGATTAATGATCATGGTTCATCAATACAGGTAACTCTCGACTTCTAATGGGGTTTGAACCAAACACCCAAATCATAAATTAGTTCTTACTTATCACTATATCAAGTAATCTCAATTGCACATCACTAATATTTATTATGGCACAATATATTATTGTAGCAAACTTAACAGAAGACCAAACATGAAATGGATATTGCTTGTACATCAGACTATTGGTCATGGTCTAGTATGCATCTAAATGTATTTGCCATTCATAAATTATCATGTTATGGTCATAAAAATAGAAGTTGTAAGTTGAAGATTGTGTTTAAAACAGGAAGAATTTCTATACTATGTTTAAATATTGCAGTTGTTAAAAATATTTAAAATAGTTTTAATATTGCAAAATAATTGCTTATTTCTTTAATAGTAATCTACATAAAATTTATCGGATTGTTAAAACTATTTTAAATATTTTTAATATTGCAAAATAATTGCTTATTTCTTTAATAGTAATCTACATAAAATTTATCGTTTTAACCTTTTTTACTTTGTAATTTCTGTAACTGGAGAAAAAAATCAGTAAAAATTATGATTTTAAGATTATACAATATAGATAAAATACATATATATTTGATATACAGATTTGTGTAAAAAGAAAATTCAGTTTATTGAAGCAAAAATTTGTTGACAGCTAATAAAAGTAGCAATTCATTCCTGTAATTTAAAAAAAGATTTTATATATATAACTTTGGATGATAATTCATATATGACAATTATTTTCTGATAATAATAATAAGTGAGACTTAAGTCATCCCATATCAAGCTGGAATTAACGGTAACACTATTGGCAGATGCTGGCATGGACTTAACACTTATCTGTATGCTTGAAATGTGGTTTCAAAACAATGTTATTAAATGTAGCTTATTTAGCATTCAAATCTCAAAAAAACTTCTACCTTGAAAATAATGAATTTTAAATTCTGGGACCAGAGACTATTGATATTGAATAATTACTAGAAGTCAGTAGAATCCACAGAGTGATCATTCTGTCCTGTAAAATCCAGGATAAACGATCATCCTATAAATTTATCTTAGGACCAAAGTCAATCTAACAATTATATTCAAGAAAAGTATTAAATAAAATACTGGTGCCAAATTTGAAGCTTCAAATCCAATTGATAAAATTACAACAGTTTAAAAACTGCAAAGATCGACAGTCAATTTTCTTGTCTGCCAATACTTCTACATCATTCAATATTTCAAATTTTGTCTTTCTTAGATTACTTCAGATTCCCTGAAAATTTCAGGGACCATTGGATCAAAATAAAGAAGGAATGGGGGTCTGTTCATTGATCTATTTATTAACTATTAATGAGTCAACTATCTATTTTGAAATTGTTCTGTAAAAATTATTTATTTGTAATTATTTTAACTTTAAAATTGCTTAAGATTGTAAACATTTTATTATTCTTTTGTTATAAATAAAAGCAGCGAGAGCTTTCTACAGTTCGCCATGAAATGCCACATTTGAGTCGAACAGAAGATGAGGATAGAGCATCGATAGGATAGAGATAGAAGAGATTATTTCGGAAAAATATTGTATGTAATGATTCGGAATTAAATCCTGAATTTTTTAGAATGAAGGAAGCGCACTTTCGTGCGGGCCTCCAGTCGATAATTATTATACGAGAATTACAGGATAATTAAGGAAGTTTCGGGTCTAGTTTTTTGAGAGCGGAAGTTCAAAAGCATTGTACTAATTTACCAACAATTATAAAAATAAAGGGATATTTTTATTTTTACGACAGGATATTATCTAATATTATATAAAAAAATAACATCAAATTTAAATAAAAAGTGCATATGACTATTTTTTTGTAGTCAGGATTATAATTTATTTCAACTAGATTTAAAATTTGACAAGTAGCGGTCAACTTCCTTGATAGCAGTATCTACTGATTTCATAATTATCTGATTTTGTAAAAATGTTTGATGAGATTTTTAATGTTTTATTATAATTGCGGCTCAATTATTTAATACTTTTATTTCTGATATATAAATAATTTAGGTAGTGATTTTTTCTTAGACATTTCTAAAAAACTGGACAGTTTAATTCGTAATTCCCGTGATAATTCCATTACTATACAATCAACGTATTTAATATATGAGACAGTCACTAGCAAGTGGCAACAATGAAAAACCTTCCGTACTTCTACGCAATGAAAGTCATTTGACTAAAGATATTATAGTATCTAAAAAAATTAAATTTAAAATTAAACATGACATTTCTGTGAATGATAAAGGTAAATATATATTATATATATATAAATTCTTTCTATTAATTCTTTAACTTAATCTGTAACGTTTTACTATGCTAATTTTTCATTCTTATAATTTCTGCTGTAAATTAATTTGAGATTAGCAATTCCGTAGGGAAAAGGAAAATATGACGTCACTGTGACGTTTAAACGGAAAACCCAAGAGTCGAGATGGAAAACCACTTCCTGTCTGGTGAGTATGGATAGCTGTAAGCTATGCATAAAAATGTAGGCTGTTTCCATGTTTTATCGTATACGATAGTTTTGGTTGAATTGATAGCTTATTTCTGTGAATTGACGCGTCAAATATAAAACTTTATAAAAGCAGTAAATGTTTGGAAACAAGTTAAATATTTGTATCGGATATACAATCCTATATATATATACTGTATGTGTATATAACTAGAAAATTAACACACCTGAGTTGCGTTTTTTTAGGGAATAGCGTAAAATTGTTCGTATTCTCTTGATAATTTGAGCAAATTGTCGTATTTGCTCCAGGTGGAGAGAAAATTCATTGGGAAAAATAGTTTTGCAAGTTTCACTTGAGGAAACGGAAAAACAACTGTTGTATAATTAATAAAAGTGACTCAGCATCGTTGTTAATATCTCAGTATTTTTTTACTAATCTAGGAATAACAATAATAGGACGAAATTAACAAAAAAAAATTTTTTTTAATAAATTGTAGAATTTGCATCCTATGTTTACAAAAACTATACTATATTTATAAGTCAGATGAGCCGGTGCTATCTCGATGTTTTTATACGTTTTAGATGTTTTCAAATAAAATAGCAACCTATTTTGTTTGTTTCTGTGATATGCTATTAGAGGAAATTACTAGTTACGAAAGATTTTTTCATGAATTGAATAAATATAGTGACACGCCCATTATTTACTATAGCATGATATGTGAAACTTAAGTATGACACAAGCAAAATATGAATTGCATTCAGTTTATTTTGCCCAATTTTACTTATTTTAATAATATAAGTTATAAAATTTGATATAGGTAGTTATTTAACATGGACACTGTCATTTCTCTGTCACAAAAAATAAACAAACTTATCTGTTATTAAATAATCCTAAAGTTTTTAAAAAATTTTTTTGTTTTTAAGCCATTGTGTATTGTTATCTAAATTATATTTATCAAAGCTTTTTATATTAGAAATTCTCTAACAGTTTATTTATCTGCTAACTGTTGTTTTTATTTTATTTGTTAGAATAACAGAAATTATGAATACTCTGAAATATTCTAGATATATAATGAAAATTATTGCCACTTTGTTTTTATCTTATGCTAATAATGCATAAGACAAAAAAAATGATAGCAGTTTTCATTATAAATGAATTATTAATAAGGTTGATTCAACAACTTTGTTAAATAAATCATTTATAATGAAGTTGAAAATAGAACAATTCCATGTCAGCTTCATTTAGACATCTATTTAGTGCATTTGAATGGTTTACATTAAATACAATGTATCAGCATAGACTTATGACAGCAGTGATGCCAATTATATGGCAATTCTAACTCCAAACACTTGATATATATATTGCTGAAACTGCAAATCCTAAAGCCCAAGATTGCATGAATCATTTCTTAATCAAAAGTTATACAGTATATTTATTTATTTAAGCCTGTCACCCTACATAAAAATATAATTATGGGTGACTCCTTTATTCAGAATGATATACTGTATTTTAATAAGTTTTGAAAATAGGTGTTTTATATAAGTTATTCATAAATTATGCAAAACTTTTTGAAATGGTTAGGAATTATATATATATATGACAAAAAAAAACAACAGATATAGTGACAAATTGTATGCTCTAGTTATAGCATTTTTAATATTACCAAGAAAATATGAATTTAATATTGTAGTATTTGGAATGATTAGTAACTTTTCATCATGGATAATCCACATTCTATTTTTCTGTTTTCAAGCAAGCACTAAAATATTAATATCCTTTTACATTTTCATCTAATAATAATGCTACAATACAGGATATTTAAAGAAAGATGGAATATATCTGAATGTAGATTGTGAATATTTTGTTATGATCAAATATGATTGTGGCAGATACTTGTTTGATTATACAAGTAGTATAATGCTGATGAATTTATTTGAATAATGTCAGTTTGGAACTGATACATTCTTTCCTTTTCCTTTTGCTTTCATAATTTGAATAGCACATATAATTCGAAATGGCTATGCTCACTCTGATGAGATATTAGCAATCACATTCACAAATAAAGCAGCAAATGAAATGGTATCAAGGGTACTTGAACTCATGGGCACAAATATACCATGGCTTGGCACTTTCCATGCAATTGCAGCAAAAATTTTACGCCGTCATATCAGGTTATAAAATATAGGTATTCCCTAGCCTGGAATAATTGGAACCAAAATTTTTTACTTAATTAAGAAAAATAATTTTTTAATAAAAATTCTGAGTACAAAAATTCCCAAGGCTAGGTGGACTATTTTTACATTTTCATCTAATAATAAAGCTACAATACAAGATATTTAAAGAAAGATGGAATATATCTGAATCTAGATTGTGAATATTTTGTTACTGATCAAATATGATTGTGGCAGATACTTGTTTGATTATACAAGTAGTATAATGCTGATGAATTTATTTGAATAATGCCAGTTTGGAACTGATCCATTCTTTCCTTTTGCTTTCATATAGTATCAGGTTATAAAATATAGGCATTCCCTAGCCTATGCAAATAATTGGAATCAAAATTTATTTATTTAATTCAGAAAAATAATTTTTTAATAAAAATTCTGAGTACAAAAATTCCCAAGGCTAGGTGGACTACAGTGATAGCACCTACACAATATTATAATATCATATTTTTTCCTGACTAAAAGAGAGACAATACTGCATTGAATGATGTACCAATAATATAATACTTGAGATCAACAAACAATATACAAAAACAAAAATTAATATGAAGTTTTAAAAATTTTAAACTAATATGTTTACAGATTTAATCTACATTACAGTATATGTTTATGTTTGATATCTAAAAACAAAGTTAAATTATGGAAAATATATTGCATAAAGTTGAATTTATGTAAGTTGGGGAAATACTATATATTTATTCCTATAAACTGTTAAATGTTTATGTTTGATATCTAAAAACAAAGTTAAAATTATGGAAAATATATTACATAAAGTTGAATTTATGTAAGTTGGGGAAATACTATATATTTATTCCTATAAACTGTTTGTTAATGATCTTAGATTAGTTGTAAAATAGATCCTCAACCTACATAATTAATTCATCCAAAAAATTTCTGCATAAATTGAAAACTGTGTAAGTCTAATAATGCCTAAATTCAATATATGCTGTTGAGCATGTTAGCAAACAGAATGATCATATGAAATCCTCAACCTACATAGTTAATTCATCCAAAAAATTTCTGCATAAATTGAAAACTGTGTAAGTCCAATAATGCCTAAATTCAATATATGCTGTTGAGCATGTTAGCAAACAGAATGATCATATGAAATTTATGAGCATTTAAGCATAGATAATAAAATAAGGCCATAAGTAATATTTCTG
The DNA here is from genome assembly GCA_000484575.1 of Olivierus martensii. Taxonomy (NCBI): domain Eukaryota; kingdom Metazoa; phylum Arthropoda; class Arachnida; order Scorpiones; family Buthidae; genus Olivierus; species Olivierus martensii. The sequence goes on from AYEL01069723.1 coordinate 72,654, forward strand.
CCATAAATTTAATATTTTAATGAAATTTTCATCTGCATTTTATGGAAAGTCAATAAAAATAAAAATGATTTATGCATCCATGTATCTCTTAAAATGCATAAATCGAGGACCTGTCTAAAGCAATTATAGTGGTATCTCAGATTTATATATGGAAAATTGAAATTTATATTACAATATTAGCTACTATAAAAAATATATCATTTTGTTTGTGGACTCGGGAATATATATTATAGATTTATTGAGTGTATAAACAACTGCTTTAAAGGCAGTCTTTACTTTCTAAGTAAAAGTTGTCTTTAAAGCAATGCTCTCTAATCTGTGTTTGGGACACTCTAGGACAGCAGTGGCCAACCTTTTTGAAAGCAAGTGCGCAATGAAAAATTTTTACAGCACGGTGGGCACATGATTTTTTTTTAGGTGGGCAGCAGATAGAATAGAAATATTAGCATTACAATAATATAATAAAATCATTGTAGTTAATAGTACATAAATGGTAAATAATAAGTAACAAAAATAACAATTTCATATATATAAAATATATAAACATAAAAAAAAGCTATCATCATCTTTAATGAGAAGGTTGACACTGAATGTCGTCACACAATTTTTCGAAATCAAGACTGTAATTTGATACTGCTATTCTTAAGCAATCATTCAAATTTTCATCCATAAGATGTGATCTAAACTTATTTTTAATAAATTGCATTGAAGAAAACATGGCTTCATTTAGATAAGTCGATCCAAAAAAATATTTTAGCTTCACTGCACAATTTTTTAATATTGGATATTTATATGAATCAACAAATTTCCAAAATATCTTATCCATATTCATAGCTTTCAAAGCGACATCATTTTGTAATTCTTCTTTATAACTGGAAAAAGTATCTCAAAGAAAGAATTGGCACCAGCAAGTAAAATATTTTTAAATGATTCTCCATTTAATTTCTAATTCTAAATTTTCTATATTTGTTGTATTAAATTTATTGATTCTGTACTTAAAGTAGTATGTCAAGGTTATTCATAGGATTTTGAAAAAAATAAAAAAAAATAAAATCAGTTCCAAATCGTCAAATTGATTAAATCTTTCATTAAAATCATTACTTAATTTAGTTAGATAATTAATGTATATTTGGGAATCTAACTGATTTTATATAAATATTTTTGACATTTGAGGAAAATGTGCCAAGGATTTTTTTTTTTTTTTTGAAAATGTGAACTCCAAAGGGTTAATTTAATTTTAAATGCTTTAATAGCTCTTACCATATCTATCAAATTTTTATATTCACCATGAAGTTCAAGATTTAACTGATATAATTTCTGAGAAATGAGAAGTGAATACCAACAGACCTATCCATATCAGATTCAAGTGATTATTAATATTGGGCGATATTGCAGTTGTTCTTTTCATTGTATTATGTGACAATTGTAAATCATTTATTGCACTATTTCTTGTTTATTGGAAAAAGTATCAAAGAGAGAATCGGCACCAGCAAGTAAAGCATTTAAATAATTCTCCATTTAAATATGATTTCTTGTTGTTTAAAAGAAAATGTGCAATTTTGAACGATGCTATAACAACATTTTTTGATTTATTCTTTAATTTCTTAAACAATGATTGCTGACTCAGTAATGTCTTTTTTCAGTATTTATTTTTCTTTTCTTATGACACTACTGGGCAAATATTTTTGATGAAAGTTTTATGTTCTAATTTATAATGTCGTTCAGTATTATATTTTTTTTGTTGTTAATGTTGCGATTGCACAGACATATGGCATTTCCCTTTATTTCTACAAAACAATATTCTTCTTCCCATTCGTTTTGGAAGTTGTAAAAATCATGGCCGTTTACTTTATCCTGCTTCAGACATGTTAAGTAGAGTTCTTTTTTGTCATTATAAATAAGTATTTTTATCCAAAAGTAACTTTAATAAATTTGCGAATTATTGGAAACAACTATTCAACAGATAACATACACAGTTCAGTCATTAATATCAATTTACAAGCATAATATATCGTTGCGTCATTGTCGTACATACACATTTCAGCATGAATGCGAATGATGCAAACCAAGTCCGCTTGAGTTTTTCCTGCACAGCCTCGGAGCGTGCCAACTGTTGTCGGTAGATCAAAGGTTTTCACATTTCAGCATGAATGTGAATGATGCAAACCAAGTCCACTTGAGTTTTTCCTGCACAGCCTCGGAGCGTGCCAACTGTTGTCGGTAGATCAAAGGTTTTATGTTGTGTCGTCAACGCACGTACACATTTCAGCAGGAATGTGAATGATGCAAACTGAGTCCCCACGAGCCTTTTCCCGCACAGCCTCGGAGCGTGCCAACTGCAATGGTAAATCAAAGGGTTTTATGCTAAGTCTGGACATATTAAAAACATTTAGTCTACATTTTTTAATTATTATTTATTTTTTATAAATTTGTAAATTAATAATTCTCGTTCAGTAGATAGAAATGCTATTTTAGTAGATTTGCAGTAAACTGAAACTAATATTTTTTAATTAATTATTTATTTTTTATAATTTTGTAGATTACAATTCTCATTCAGCAGATAGAAACACTATTTTAGTAGATTTGCAGTAAACTCAAACTAATAAAACATATGGAAATAAAATTATTACTACTAATTTTAAAATTATTTTCATATGATTAAGAAAAGCTAAAAAATGATATTTTTAAATTAATTTTTTGGAAATCTTGCCGTGGGTGCATACAGACCAACTGCGGGCGCACTTGTGCCCACGGGCATGGGGTTGGCCAGGAACTAGACCATCATCAGCGTATACAATAACTCAAAAAGAACATAAATAGAATATGTGTTCTTACAATTCAAGTCTATTCTTTTTGCACATTAATTAGGCTTAATTGAAAAAATAGCTGGTAGCAAAAAAGTTAAAAGATAGAAAAGTAAAATATGCTAAAAAGTTTCATTGTAATGAAAATGCAGCCAGTCAACACTGATCACTTTAGTGTAGATCAGTATCCAATTCTGCCATTCATTGATGCACTATGTAATTTTTGAAAGTGGTATTGTATTATCTATATTAAAAAATCAATAAATAATAGCATTACATATTATATAAACAATAAAAATTTTAAGCTATTATATAAACTGTGTATTACAAATGTGTGTGGAAATGTGCTCTTTTTTTGTACTTTGTTTAAAACAGAAATAAAATAATTTTTATAAATATCAATTTAAAATTGCATTTTATAATATTATACATGAAAAACTGAAATGATTCAGCAGAAAATGCATCATGAATATGCATTCTGTTTAAAAATATGTTAGAGATGTAATAAGTTGATAGAATTCCAGTAATAAACATACTTATATAAAATTAATCATCAAAAGATAGAAATTTTATAGAATGCAGCAGTTATAAAGTTAAATATTTACAAAAACATGCATAAAATGATATGCACTAGATTTCAAGTGAAAAAAAAAACAGCAATGGAAGCTTCATACAGTCATTTACAAAGATTTAAAAATGTTTCAAGCACTCTAATATACGAGGGTAATTCAATAAGTAAGTTACAAATTGAAGTTGCAACCTTCATTTTTATTATTTTTTAATCATGAGAACCTAGGATCATTTCTGGATGAATTTATCATCTTAAAGGATTCAGTACTCTAACATTTATTATTACTACTATAATTATTACCATTATAAGTTATTTTTGACTTAAGATATTTTTGACATAATGGTATTATCAAAACATAACCCTATTGTAAGTTGAAGACAACCTGAATACAATATTTTTCCAAAAATAAAAATTTGTCTTTATTTGGAGCAAAAATATATAACTGACTAACTGAGGGTCTATTGCTGTTATCAGGTCATTTGTACAGAAGAAGTGAGTAGACTTAATAACTTCCAAGTTTTGCTTTGAAGAAATATGTGTAACATGTATATGTATCTTATTTTCTCCATTATCACCGCCAGGTTGTACGGATGTACTGTTCAGGCAGGAAGAAAAAATTTTGTAAATATTCATCATTTCCAAATATGTGTATATATATATATATATTGTAAATGAGCTGTTTTTTTTCTTTAATAAAACTGATGGTTGCTTCTCTCTTTTTTTCTGCTAATGACCTGTCACATTATCTTTTGACAGAAATCTTTTAATCATTACTTAACTTTCCTATAATCTTCTATCTTCATTATTCTCAGACCAAACAAATGAGTAATGCCTTCTCTCTCTATTTCCAATAACAATAACCAGGTCATTTTGGGAGTGTTAGTATTGAACTAATATGAGTTTCCAAATTTTTGTTCCAATATGTAAACTTCTGAAAATGTAAATTTACTCAATATCTTGATAGTCTAAACTAATTTAATATATTGGGACATAATCCCAAAGATTTTGATTCAACTCCAAGCCAAGTCTAATTTTTATTTTGAGAAAAATAATTAAAATTATAGTTGTAAAGTTTCAATGTTTAAAGAAATAATAGTAACTAATTAAACCTAATTGTATAATAACTCTGCAAAAGTATTTAGATCTGGCTTGGCTATTTCCAGAAATAAATTCCTAAAATAATCTACCACTACAGGACAAACATAACCAGAACTTCATGATTGGTAGACAGAATGAAAATAAAGTGTAAGAACAAAATTGATGAAATTATATTATTACATTTATAAAATAGTAAATTGAATAAGTACTGAAACAATAACAAAGCAATAAGTTAATAAAAATTATTCAATTAATTATCAATTCAAAGATCCAAATTAACAATAAATTTATTAATTAGAACAGTAAATAATCTTAAATAATAACTTTTAATACTACTTCCACACTCCAATACCAAATAAAGCAACCAGTTGTCAATATAATAAAAGAGAGTGAAATCACTAGCAGTATGCAATTCTAATCCACACCTCCCCTTTTCCCTAGCAAACAAAAGTTTTAAGTAGCAACTTTTATAGGCTTTGTACTTGGCTCATTTACATATATTTGTGAAACAACTTCAATTTTTAATTTATAGTTAAAACACTTCATGTCATTCTCTTTGCAATTTGACAATAATAATTTATTGATTCTAAATCATTGTCAAGAGACTATTCTTTAATGTTTTTGAGCTCTCCAAATTGGTTCACTGATATTTTGGATTTGAGACATCATTTCACCTGTGAGTTCTTCAGGAGGATGGTAATTTCTTTCTGTAATATGTAATTTCTAATTTCCTGAAGCAAATAGAGTGGAATGTAAGTTAACTCTTAAAATAAGTATAATACCCACAATAATAATAAAAGAAGAAATAAAATTACACTTTGGAGACTAGGTTGAATTACAGATTATTTTATAATCTTGAGGACCTGGAATCATATCCAGATGATTTTGACATCTTAAAGGATTCAGTATTTAATTAGGTCTGAGTTAAATCTTTACACTGCTTAGTTATTAAATAATTGATGGTATCTTTTTAGTACAAAATAAAAATCTTTTGACTGCTAAAGGGCTCTTGAGTAATATTACTTGTAATTTAATTAATTATTAAGCCAATAGATGGTAGCACCATAATACAAATTATTAAAATTGCAATTAGTTCAAGAATAATTTACTAGTTGTCATTTGACTTATTTGTTAATTTTTATAAGATATTAAGATATATTAGCTGTTAATCATCAACACAATAAAATTAGGCTAAGTGTTAATTTTTCTTAAACATTTTAGAATTTGACAAATAACTGTGCATCAATTTCTGAATATTAATTAAGTTTATTTATTCTGTTCACTTATATACAGGCAGTCCTTGATTTTCATACTTAATTGGTTCCTGAAATGTGTATGAAATTTGAAATGTACGAAAGTAGAGCAATGTAAAAATAATATGAAAAGTGTTATTAAAATGTATTTATTTTACAACACATATATTAACTCAAGATTGAATCTGTGATGCCAGAAACGAGGTGGGAGTAATGATAGAGAGGAGGGCTACAAGGAAGTATGCACATTTTTAGGATACATCAATAATAATATAACTTTTAAAGGGCATGTTCAAAAAGTCTAACACGTTAAACTCATTTTTAATGAAGCGGACAAAAAGTAATTTTATTATGCACTGCACAGGCTCCATAGCTATGACGTATCGCATGAAAGTCTAACAAAGCTAACAAAAGAAATAACAAGTTTACTTCATGAAAAACATGGTGGCTCCCACTGTAACACGTGTGTAAATTGTGGTATACAAGGAGATGAAAAATGGATAATGTCTCGTGATGCAATGTACGGTAAATAATGGTAAGTTATTTTTAAGGAAATTTTTCAATAAAGTTTTTTTATTTAGATGATATTTTATTATTAATCATTTCAGAATTCAAGTGTCCTATACTCTAATGGAAAATTTATTAAATAAAATTAAGACTAGTTAGTTAATTATTTAGAATTATGTAGTGCTCTATTTCTTCATCGGAATTATCAGAAAAAAATGCATCTTTCAAACATTTGAAAGCTCCTATTAAAACTTCCTTACGGACAGCCATGTTGTCTCTCTAACAGACAGGTCAAAAAGTATATACTATAACGAGGCTGACGCAACATGAAAAAAGTTTAATGCGTTAAACTTTTTGAAAGCGCTCAAATATGTACAAAATAACAAATTGTACAAAAGTCAAGGACCACCTGTATTTATTACATAGTGAACAGAATATCTTAATATATTTTTGTTATTCATTATATTTTATCATTTAGACAATACATTTTTAATTTAAAAAATTTATTTTAATAATGGCATTCTCCAATTTCAAATTACTACAGATAGTAATCAAACCTCAGATATGTTTCTTCAGGCATATCCTTTAGTTCTTCTTCAAGGAAATCATCGACTGGTATTAATACATACTCATTTTTTGCCTTCTATTAATGGATTTTATACTATTTCTTTAAATGAAGTAAGATATTATTTATTAAAATTCATCTTTCCATATAATAATTATAATTCATACAAATAATTCATAATATAGGAATTCCTTTGATTCCTTTACTTAAAAAATATTAAAAGTTAGAGACTTATATAAATTGATCTCCATATTTTAACAAGTAAATAAACGATAAAACTTAAATAGGATGATTTGCTGCAAGATCATGTGATATTTTGCATTATCTTAAATTTTCAAGTTCTTCTGCTTATGAAGAAACACCAAGAAATCCAAAAAACATTTTAAGCAGATAAACAACAATATAGTATTGATATACAAATAATAAATTGTTGTTTTTTACTTAAAGTGCTTTTTGAATTTTTTGTATTTTGCATTATATATCTCAGTGCATTATATCTCATATCATTTGTCAAAATGCTCCATTAGATTGCATGTTAATCTTCTTACTCTTGTTTTGTTTGCAGCTATTGTATATATCATCAATAGAATTGATAAAAGCTATAAACAGTAGAACATAAATACTCAACAAAAAGACTTATTTTTATATTATCATAGATTCACAGTACAACAGAAATGTATGGCATGAAGTAATCACATGGCATTACAGCTAATTGTCTATACTTTGTTCTTAAAATAATATACAAATTTAATTTTGCTATATAAATCTCTTAAGTATTCCATTTTCAAATATCATATATATTCTTGTATAAGCAACCCCTGACTTCAAAGTTTAAAAATCGCAAAAATTTCAAACCCATATATAAGCCAATTCCAAATTTTCATGTATTAGAACAATATGACATTCATTGAAATAAATAGATAATTTCTTTTATAATTTAAAAAATTTTCCAAATCAAGTTTATTATTAGAATAAATATGGTCACTTAGACAAAATCCAGATTTATAGCATTGAAATATTTCAATGTAATACTAAGAGAAAGTTGAATAGAGAGCAGAACACAATCATATCATGTTGAATTTCTCTCAATATAATTTTATTGAAATGTTTGTTTATCAGGAAAAATCAAAAAATATTAAAAGTTTTCATCATTTCCAAATCTGAACAAAAATAGTTAACAAAGTTTTAAACCATAAAATTCAGACCAATTGCAATTTCTGTTGCAATCCCATCAATTGCAACAGAAATTTTACTACAATTGATAGGAATGGAAAATCAGTCAGCATACACATGATTTCTAAGGCAGAAATCTAATGTCCAAAATCAATTGTAAAATAATCATCTCTTAATTTTTAAATGATCAGAACTATCAGAAAATTTACAAATTGTTAATTAAAAATATCAATGCATACATTATTATAGTTCATCTAAATGATTTAATTGATGATACATACAGTAGTGACTATCATATATACTTGTTAAAAATGATTGGTCTACACATTTCTGATTTTATTAATGAAGTGTCCAATAAATTAAAATTTTTGAATGTATTTAAATTTGAACATTTGTCTATATCTGCATATTTTTAATAATAAAATTGAAAAATAGGTATGTTTCAGGAATAATTATGATTAATCCTGCTGTTATTATAGAATATACTAATAGTGCAAAGAGGACATAATACAATCACTTTATGTATTTCATGTGTATTCTTTAAATTTTTAAAAAAGTTAAATGATTTATCTTTAAAATAAGATTAAATATTTTTTATTATCTACAAAATATTATTAAGAAGAGCAGATAAGGGTAAGGAGTAGGTTAAATGATGGAAGAAACTTGGTCAGAAAAACTTTCTATATAAAAAAAATTATACATGTAATTATTTAATTACCTGTTCCTTTGTCATATCCTGGTATATTACCCCATAATGCTATACATAATTCCCAAACATGATGACATTGACGAATAATATCTGCATCTGAATGAGAAGGATCTGAAAGCAAATAAAAAAATTATATGTAGATATATATATATATATTAACTATACAACCTGATGATGATTTGGTTTATATCCCGAGATCATAAGTCCTAAATTTCTAAATTTCATGTTCTAAGTTGACTTTCTCATTATCAATATTTATTATGGCACTATATATTATCATAACAAATTTAATGAATATAAAACTATAAGAAAAAGACAAAAATAGATGTTAGTAGTACATTAAAATATTCCATATGTACATCACATACAATTCACACATGTACAAATCCATGCATGGATGATGTAGATGTGGCAATGATTATATTAACAAATCATGGAATTTAATGATTACATCACCATCATAAGTGGAGTGGTCATAAGTCAAAAACTACTTGAATATATTTACTGTAATAGGTTTATTTGTAATATCAATCAAATTATTAAAAAAAATTGTCAAACTGTAATATCATATTAAATTTTGAAATCTCTCTAAAATATACAAAAATTGAGCCAAATATCAGGAAAACAAGTCTTTTTTATTGTTCAAAAACATTTTTGATCTTAATCATGAAAGTCATATAGTTCAGAATCAGTTACAAAAAGATTTCTGAATCATAATAGAATAACTTGCTCATGTTCTAATGCAGTGTTTTCCAATAGACTGTGAAGAGGTTAACTCCGACCTATCCTGTCTGTTATTTTATTATGCTCTTTTAATTATTTATCGTTATATTAATTATTATTTAACATATTATATTTTTGTTTAAGAGTTAACTTACTTCCACATTCTCTGTCTCAGTAGTTAGCAATCACATGTTACGGAATGGGAATCCGTCTTCCGAAAGAGCTTTCTCAATTAGTGACATCGTCCAATCTGAATAAATTCTACCACTGAGCCGATACAAGAATATAAGAATGATCTCTTATCGATGTTTTGTTCAGAATATAATTAAATTGTAAAGAAGATGACATGAATTGATTACTCTGTAATCTAATAAATTTGATATTGTGACATGAAATTATATAAATGAGGCAACCTTGGGACTGTAATCACTTAGTATAAAACCGCCTGTGTCTGACAATACGGGGAGGTGTTGTATTGAGATAAACTGGAATAGTGACATTCAAATTTCTTGTAAAGGTCTACAATTGCTTGAAGTTTGTATCGTGGTGGAGGTAGTAGAATTAAGTAGTATTAAGGTTTATTTCTTGTGAATAATTGAATTTTTGGATATCTGAATTGGATTAAATAAGTTTTGTTGATTAATTGATTGTTGCTTTATTAATGTTTTAATAAAGCTTTAATTAACACTTTTGTAAGTGATGTGAGTTTAATAAATTTATAATGTTTGTTATTTAACTTGTTTTGAGAATTTATTAAAATTATTAGTATAAGTTTCTAACATTGTTTGTTGTTTTTGATCTAACACATATTCGTTACTTCTAGTTGTAAGTTTCTGGTTATTTGTTTTTGCCAGTTAAATGTTAACCGTTGTTAGATTGTTTTGATTTAATTATATTTAGTTTAGAACATAGTGAAAAAACTGAGCTCAGGCCAAACTCTGGATTTGCAGAGTTGTTAGAACCGTTAGGTTTAATTATAATTATCTATTATTAGTATTCATTAGAATATGTGACTTTGCAAGACTAATGTCCTTTAATGGGTGTGCCCCACTAAAGGGCACTAGTCTTGGAAAAGTCTAAGTCTAAGTCTAGCAAGGGAACATCGCACCCAAGGTATCTGGGATTTTGCCGATATTTTGTCATCTGAAAGAGCATAAACAGTAGAGTGAAGAATCATCCCTATATTGGGGGCCACCACTCTAGCGTTTTCGAGAAAATTGCTTTTGAAATTTCAGAAATTTTTTGTTTTACTCAAATAGCGAACGCTCGGACATTTGACTACATGTTGTAGTGGCGTAGTGGCTATGTCAGGGTTCCGACAGTCTGAGGGTGTAGGTTCAATTCTTGGTAGTTTCTGATTTTTTTTCTCTCTAAATTTTTGCACTTTTTAAAGTTTACATTATATTTGGATTTTTAACAATTATTTAATTTAAAGAATGTATATGAAATTCTCTTTGAATTTATTTGGAATGTAGAAATTCTCATTTTATGTATTTTCAATCATATTTGTGATTATTCAATATTTAAATGCCTACAAAAATATTAAATTATATATAGTTTTATGTATCCACATATTTCTAATAAAAAAGAATTAATAAGATAAAGATTTTTGTTAGAAATAAATATGGCAGATTGCTGCCACAATGGTAATGTGACATGACTGAGCTTGCAGATCTTATTATTTTTTGAAAAATTTTCCAATTTTTGATTGCTCCATGTAAATCTAATTCCCATCTTCAAAATACTTTTTCAGAAAAAATTTTTCTGCTTATACATGAATATATTATGATGTATAAATATAAGAAATTTTTCTATATTTATATAGAATATCATAAACTTTTTGGTTTCACACTTGATAATTTTATCTAAAAATTTCCAGATCACCAGAATGATATTGCTATTTTCCTGTAGATCCAGTGTTTTGAATAATAATGTTTCACACTATATATAATTTTTTGGAATATAACTTGTATTGTGGAAATATAATATAAGTTATATTCCAAAATTCTGTATTATGTCTGATTTATTTCCAGAAAGTATTTGAATGAAAATAAGTTTAAATTGGAAATTTTTGAGACTGCAGAATAAACAGTTTCAAATCCATTGAAAATATTTTAATATTTCTAGTGGATGGAAGTGATCATTATCTAAAATTTATAATTATTTTAAAAATGCTATTAATTTCTGTTTATATGAATGAGAACTAATTAATGGCACAATTATGATATTAATATTTATTTGAAGATTTATTTTGTTTATTAATATTGTATAGCTACATGTTTTGTGTCATATGATGGCACAAGAATTTGAACGTAAAACTTAGTAAGAACCTGGTTCTTACTAAGTTTTACGTTCGAATTCTTATATGTTATGTATGATTTGCTGAAGATGGCTTAATAAGGCTGAAAGATTTACAAGTTTAGTAAAATATACTGTTTTTTCCACTTTTAAAATTGTGCTGAATTTATTTACTCGTAATAAGAAATTTGGACTTCTCATTCAGCTGCACCAGTTCTTCACCTAGTCAGCTCCAATACTGACAGACTGTTCTGTATAACTTCACACAGTCGTTGTTAAAAGTTGTTAAAATGACTGCACAGAAAAAGAAAATCATATCATCACTTAAATTTGAATTCAAAAATGTCTTCAAAGAGATCTAGGTCTCCATACAAAGACTAAAGTGATGCTTGTCTAAAACAGGTGCATCTCCAGTCTACTGTTGTGCAAGACAAGTCAGCATTGACAACTAATTCAATTAATTTCTCTGCTTATTTTCTTATTTGTGACTAATACAGTATATATTTTTATCAATAATGCTAACTCTATTTTATTATATTTTAATATTTTTTCAATTATACTATAATATGCTTCAAAGAAATTATTTTTCAATTTGTGTTTTTCAGAATGAATGGCAGCATTTTCAAAATCCTCAGTTAGCTGTAACAAGAGCAACCATGTTAGTAGCTTTACAAAATTTGCAATATATTTTGATTAGAGCAACTGATAATCCTAATATAAAAGAAGCAAGGTATATATTGTTTGTATTTATTAAATAAAATATTAAAATCATTTGTTTTAATATTAAAAAATAACAATATATAAGATATCCTAATAGTATTTTTACAAAAAAAAAAAGAATTGATAAAGTGTTTAACAGTAATATTCTAAACTACTATAGATTTCCTTCATTTTATGAATTTTTTCTGTTAATGAAATGTTTTGTATCAGTTTTCAAATTTATGAAAATAATTTTTGCTTTTTCAAAATTACTACAGTGGAAGATAGTTAACATGAAATGATTGGAACTGGAAAATTTTTCATGTTAATTGAAATTTTATGTTAAGAGAAGAATTAAAGAAAATAAATAAATTTGGTTAAATTAAAATTTATAATTTATTTATCTATAGTAATTATTTTAGCAATTTTATAGTAGGAAGATAATGAACATAATTTAATCAAGTAAAATCATAAATTTTCAGCTATTGTTTCAGTAGATCACATAGTATTCCGTCAATATTCAGGTACCATATTATAAATAAAAACAATCTTTTGAAGATAAAATGTTTAGAAATATAACATAACTGCATTTACTAAAACATTGTTTATTCATGTATTCTAATTTTAATTGAATAGGTTGTTAATTTTTTTGTGAACTTTTTCAATAATTTACATTCTATAAACATTCTAATTTATTGATATGTTCAAACAACTCATCATTCTAATAAGTGTCTAAGAAACTATGCATATTGTCTAGTATTAAACAGATATCCATGGCAGTAATTTTGTTTTTTATAATAATGTTTTGACCTTTTATCATTGTAGATAGAGTAGAATTCATCATATTGAAATTTTTACAATTTTCACTTTTTGAACATTTGTATTTCTCAATGTATTTCTCATACATTTGTATTTCTCAAAAAATTTCAATATGATGAATTCTACTCTATCTACAATGATAAAAAATCAAAACATTATTATAAAAAACAAAATTACTGCCATGGATATCTGTTTAATACTAGACAAGCTAGACAAGTTCAGTTTTTATCTTAAAATGTAACAAGTTCAAGTTCAAATGTAACAAGTTCAGTTTTTCAAGAAGTTGTTCAGTTTTTATCTTAAAATGTATAATATTTTGCTTATGTGCTTTTCTTCTTATTTTTGAAAATTTAGGTATCATTGATTGAAAAACAATATCTCAAAAGAATTGTATTTGTCATCAGTTATCGTAGTTTCAATTTCAAAATTGAAAGTGCACTAGCCTCTGCAATTATTATTAATTACTCCCCTCTTGATGAAGTGGGACTTGTGTGATGACATGTTCATTTTGAACTCAAAGAGTTCTGTATTGCTGTTAGTTTATATGACATTTAAACTAATTTTAAAATAAGTTTTAATTCTTGGAGCAAAACAATTTTTTCGTCTTAACTGATGTTTATGAATTAACCATTTCATGCTGTATAATTGTATTTTAATACTTTTAATACAATGGTAAAGTATGCTTTTTGACTGGGACTGCAAAAAGCATACTTTACCATTGTATTAAAATAATTAAACTTATGTTTAATATGAAAATGGATTATATTTCCACTGCATTTTTAGTATTGATAAATTAATTTACTATAATTTGTTTAAATCCATAATTGTATTTATTCTGTCATGATATATAATCTCTAATTTATATCATAATAATTTTTCCTGCATGCCATATCCTGAATTTGCTTCTGAAAAAGTTCCATTAAGATATTCTATTATCACTTTAAAGATATGAATAATTAATTGTTTTTATGATTTTCTTGCTTATTCTCTTCACTGATGGTGTCAGATATATTTTCACATCAAATTTTCAGTTGCATTTCATTTGAATTTATACGAAGGCAAAATTACTATAAATACTTGTATATGAGATGAGAAAATTTTCTGAAAAAATTTTAAATAAGAAGTCAGTTTATACATGGAGCAGACAAAAATTGGAAAATTTTTTGAAGATAGTGGGATTTACGAACTCAGTCTCACTATGTTCCCATTGCTTCTTTGCACTTGCTGCATGGTCTGCCATATTTATATCTAACAAAGATTACTGATTTGTTCAATTTTTTGTTAAAAAAATATGTGGATATGTATGACTCTACATTATTTAATATTTTTGTAGGTATTTATAGTCTGTATATTTAGAGTTTTCTCCTAGAAAAATCATCATGCATGATGTCATAGTCTTTAAATCAATAACAAATGAAGATGAAAATATCATTTAGTTCTTCCTATTTTAATGCTGTTTATTAGCAATTAACAGAAAATACAAACAAAATAGAATGACTAATCAGATAGTCTGCACAATAGAATTAGTAGGTGTTAATTATCTATTGAAACAAGAATAATTCACAGAATTCAGAGTCATCATGGAAACTATTTAGAAGAAAATTTTTATTTAATTTGTTTAAGAATATAATACAAATTTTTTATAGTCATATATTAAAGAAAGAAATCAAAAATCCATTAAAGTTTTTACTTTAATTTAATTTTTATGATACAGCTTTTCCCATCACATGATGTTTTCATATATTTCAGTCATTCTATTTTGGACAGACTATACATTTTAAATGTTTATAATATAATTAAAATAATTATTATATTATCATTATTTTAATAATAATTATAATTATATAGGGCCCTTTATTAACTTTCTCATTTTTAAAATATTGATGAACATTGTAAGTAAATCTCTCTTCCTTGGCAAGTCTTATGAATAAAATAAAGTATGAATGAAAAAAAATCAGATATTTTAAAAAATTATTGATTAAAAAACAAAGTATTATGCAAATTTTAATTAATTAAATTAATTATGCTTGCTACTAGAGGATTAATTCTTGGTATCACATCTTCAGATACTTTCAGAAGGGATCTGATCCAATTCACTGAATGCCATTCTTCATCTGATTGCTGACCCCTTCAAAGGTAAGGGCAGCCAGTAGTGGGCTTTAAATTAAAATTATCTAGTTGCTTAGTACTTCTTAAGTAGCAAATGATATAAAACCTGAAAAGAGACTCAAATCCGTATGAATGTCCTGCAGTAGGCCCTGGAATTACTCTTCAGTTATTAACTTTCTGATTGGGAAATGATATAAAAACTGGAAAGAAAAAAGAAAACACCTCAAATAAAATAAATGTATGTTGTGTTTACAATTTCAATAAAGTATTCTTTGCAAGAAAATAATAATAATTCACTATAAATATTATCAAAAACCAGTGATAAAATATACTATCAATTGTTTCATCATTAAATAAAGAAAACATAGCATAAAAGTGTAAAGATTCTAAGAAAAAGTGGGGCAGATTAAATTTAGAAAAGCAAAGAATTACCAATTTAAACTGTTACCTTGTAAAGATGCGTCCGAAGCAGCTGGAATCGTCGCGGCAAGTGGCCGAAGTATGGCGTCATGACCACGTGTTTGAGGACGTTGAAAAAATGAACAAAATTATTTTATTGTGAAATAATAATTTATATTTATTTAATTTTTCTTATTGTGAAATATAATCAAAGAAAGAAGAATCACCAGTTATTGTTCCAGTATTTTTTATTTTCTACATGTTTCATATGCAAATTAATTACAAGATAAATAGTAGCCAGCAGATGGAGCTGAAGTGGTCTTCTCCAGCATTTCAACATATTGTGGTTATACTGCTTGGTAGTTCCTGTCCCGTCCTGTCCTCGTGGAATACATGTTCGTCCAGCGTCTAATTAACACTGTCCTTGGTACCGTTAACACCATTTCGTTGTGGACTGTTGTATTGGTGGTTGTGTTGAAAAAGATCGACAGCAACAGGAGAAGTTAATTATTAAGTATCAACAAGCAGAAAGGTTTTTAAAGATTATTTTCGAGAAGACCAGTTGTCATTTTAATTTGTTACTAATACGTTGTAAGTTTTTCTTTAATTATTTAACAATAAAAATAGTTACGTTTATTCATGGAGCACATTGGTTTTGGATTCTCTCATTTAATCAAATGGTTCAAATCACACGACATTAATATTAACATCAAGTTAAGTGCGGAGCCAAAGGCGGTTGGGGTGAGGGTCCCGAACCTGGGTCATGCTCAAGCGGAAAACCCGTTCGTGACAAAAGTATGTAAATTTGATGAAAAAGTCATCTTGTAACATTCATAGAAGAGTTTCTATCACTTTTTGTTGACCTTTGTGCATTGGCATGTTAATATTAAGATTTAATTTCTTCATAAAAGTTGTATTATAGCCAATATACAGTAGAACCCCTATCCACAGAGAATAGATTCCAAACCTCTTCACAAATAACTGAAACTACAGATAATAGTGAGTGCTATATACCAGGGGTGGCCAATCTTTTATAGTTCATGTGTCACTTGTTTCATTTTTAATTAAAATGCTCCATACAAACTTATATCCTTTTAATAATCCAATGATATTGGCCAGCTAACATGTCATGGGGTCACTGTAACCAATGAGGTTGTTCAAATAGTGTTAATCTTCCATTTTGGATTTTATATCAGACTAGGTTAGGGAGATTAAGCCGCTATACAGTGTTGGATTTACCTATAGGCTGACTAAGCCGCGTCCTAGGGGCCCCAAAACTATCAATCTGTTTTCAACTTTTATAAACTTTTAATAAGAAAAAATGAGTTTTTATTAAAGTGCTAGATGGAAAGTAAAATTTTAAAGGCTCCTTATAAGTTATAATGAAGTTATAAGTTATTTCAGAGATGATTATTATTTTTAGGGGCCCCAAAGCCTTGCTCATTCTAGATCCCCAAAAATGCAAATTCGGTTCTGCTGTCATATCACATGAGGGATATACTATATCTGTCAGCAGCCACTTATAGAGCCCTTCACAGGCTGGCCAACACACATGATGCTTTTTTATGCCCCTTTCCACTCAGAGAGATTACTAAGGGGCAGTCCTATTCCAACCACAGGCTGCACCCACACCCGTGGAGGGAGGCTGGATGGTGAAGGACGGGGATCGCAGGGCTGGGCCCAGCACCCCGAAAAAACTTTTCAGGAGATTCCAAACCCAGTCTTTCAATGTGCCATGCAGGAGGACCCCCATGATGGGGTCAACCAGATGGTTGAAGGATGGGGTTCAACGGGCCAGGCCCGAATTCCTGCTGAAAAACTGGAGGTGTGGGACACGGATTTGAACCCGGATCCTCCAGTTTTGTGGTAAGCCATAGCTTTATCACGTGGCCATCCGGCTGACTTCACATCAAGTAATTTATGCCAATTACAATATATAAAATCAATTTCTAATAAACAATACCTATCTTTAAATCTTTGAGGATTATAAGTGAACATGCATGCACAGGATTTCAGATTTTTATATATATAAATAAATTGTATAAGAAATTTTTAAAAAATTTTTCTTTTGGGTTCAATGCATCACTTCTGTTTATGCAATGTGCCACTTTTGGCACAAGTGCCATAGGTTGACCAACCTGCTATATACTGTACATACCTATGATAAAGTTTAATTTATAAATTAGGCAGAATGAAACATTAACAATGGTAACTAATATAAGCACAATTATAATAATAAAATTTATGTAAATGCCTCTCTCTCTCTCTCTCTTTAAAATATTGTTTTATATTCACCCTTCTTTTTGTGATGATGTAATGATAACACAATGCCTATATCAATTGTCTCAAACTCAAATTGTATGCAGGCTGAATGCACAGTTCAAAACAAAATGAATGGCCAAATATTTTTAAACAAAATTACAATGAAAGGAAAATATTTTACTGATACAGCAGTTACTGATAGCCCAGTACAGCTATTACAGTACGCTTTAAAATGTTACACTATTT
The DNA here is from genome assembly GCA_000484575.1 of Olivierus martensii. Classification (NCBI taxonomy): domain Eukaryota; kingdom Metazoa; phylum Arthropoda; class Arachnida; order Scorpiones; family Buthidae; genus Olivierus; species Olivierus martensii. The sequence continues at coordinate 90,889 of AYEL01069723.1, forward strand.
TATTAACATTAAATTGTAATAATTTTCTGACTGTAACATATATTTAAACAAATAACTAAAATTTCTTTGCAGGCCATACAAAATTGCTTTGCAGGCTGCCAGTTTGAGACTATTGGCCTATGTAATATGATGAAATAAGCTTAAATTATGAATTTTTACTGTATTTCTGGATTTTTTATTTAATTTTTTTGGATTGTAATCAATTGCAGTTAAGTGAAACCATGGATACTAAAACCACAGAAACAGTGGATTCACTGCATGTATATATTTTTTGCCACTTTCCAATTATTTTCTAAATACTAAGTGGCAAGGTCATTCCACAAGTTGCCCATGGTCATGGACAGTCAGTCAGACTACAGAGGATGGAAATTGATGAGCTGAGATAGGAACTTGTTAAATAAATTTTGAGCTTTTGGATTGGATTTGATTCTGTATTGCTGAAATGTTATCATGCAATCAATTTGGCCAAATTTACTTTATATTGAAATTTAAAAAAATATATATCTGACACACACAATATATAAAATAAAATTTTAATTGTAAATAAATATTTATCAAAAATTTTTAAATTTTAAATTCTTTTATGACAAGCACACACATGTAGTCTTTCTAATATTATTAACACTGCTTATTCCTTTATATTAGCAAATTATATCTTATTTGACTTTGTATCATTTCATTAGAGATTTCTCATAAAAGTCTAGTAACAGCTTATAAATTGAACTTTTGATACAAACTATATTTACTCATACAAACAGAGTTTTGTATATCAGAGTCTAATTAATCACAGTTTATCTGTATAGATAAAAACTCTTTTATGAAAAAGTTTTATATCTTTATTTAATTATTTTCTATAAATTAATCAATAAATAATATATTTAGGCTTGAAAATGTGATATTGAAGGTTGCAGTTCCAATAAAATCAAATCTTCCTTCACCATATACAGCTGTTGGAATTGAATCATGCATATGTCCTCCTGAATATTCTGGTTCATCATGTCAGGTATACATTCCTAATTATTTATTTCACTAAATATTTTACCTATTATGAATCTCAATACCAATAATTTTATTAAATTTAGGATTATTAGATTTTATTATTATAGATCTATTTTATTATTATCTATTATTATCCTCAATTTTGAAATGATCTATAAGTCTATTTGGTATTCAGGAATTTGAAGTTCAATTTCTACAAACATTTTCAATTAATTTAAAAATTAATTTGAAATTACAGTCAAACCTTTATTACTCGTAAATTGCAGTCAGTCAACAAAAATAATTATTTTTTATTGTGAAGATATTATCTTATATTGTTCTAACCAGTATACTTATGTTTGGCTAACAACTGACGTGAGTACAAAGCTGAAAACATTTTTGCTGATATTGATTTTTTAATAAATTTTTTCTGTTTAAAAGGCTTGTAATTTGTTTATTTGTTTGTTTATAATTATTTTCTTTGTGACAATAAGCTGATGTAATACTGTTGACACTCTTCAGTGAAGATTTACATTGATGTCATCATTTTTAATATTTTTTCATGAAATTAATATAAAATACAGTGAAACCCCGATTTTGAAACTTTTCAGGGACTGGCCCAAAAAGTCGAACGAGCCGGGAAAACGCACGAAACGGGAACTCTGATGACGTCATAATAAAAATGTTATATAATTAAAACGTAGGAAGAGGGAAAGTTTTACATTGCATGTATAGGAAAATGCTCGGACTTCCGAAAATAGACGTTTAAAGCGGGAAAGTCGTACGATACGGTTCCGAAAATAGACGTTTAAAGCGGGAAAGTCGTAGGATACGGGAACGCACGAGTGGGGTTTCACTGTATTATGAAAGTATAAGTTAAAATACTAGCATTAATTTAAAGTGGAAAATGAACACAAATTCTGTGAATTTGTGTTCATTTTTCACTTTAAATTAATGCTAGTATTTTAACTTATACTTTCGTATCTTCAAGTGGAAGTACCTTGGTAATTTTTACTATTGATTAAATATTATTTGCATAAACAAACTAAATTCAAGATTTGTGTTTATGAATAATATAGTATATTTTTGATAATTCAGGTGTAAATTATCTAATTTATAGACTATTTATGCATGATTTTTTTATTATTTTTTTTTTATTTATTTAATTCCTAAAATTATGCACTTAAAATATACATGTACAGTATCTGAGATAATGGATTTAATGAAAAATCTTCTGTTGGGAATCAACTCCAAAAGGAAGAAGAATATAGTATAGAAATAATTAGCAAGCACATTAGTCATAGCACAAAGTACTGACTTATATTGACAGTATTAAAATATATGAATCAATTGGATTTTGGATACAATGATATAATAGCTGTAAGAAAAATTTATTCAAAAATTATAAAAATATGAAGGATTTTCAAAAACAAACAAAAATTACAAACTAGTCAAACCTCTTTAAGCCGCCCCTCTATAAACCGCCATCCTCGTTATTTGCCTGATGAACAGACAGACACAGACACACACATACGCACGCACGCACACGCACACACACACAAAAAAAAAAACATTACATATGTATTTTGTAATTTTATAATTTACATTTTAAAATCTTAAATTTTTTATATCTGCTGAATAATGAATACCCTAGTCTAACAAATCAATCTGTTTGTTGCAACAGATTTTATTTATTTTGTGAATCACTAAAATGGTTGCAATCTAGTTTGAAAAACCTTATACTAAGGCATAAAAATATTATACAACAGTGTGAATATAAAACTAACAAAATAATGATAAATATTTTCTTTTAATTTATTTTATAACTGATATACCTGATGATGTTTTCCATGTTGAAGTTGAAAGTATTATACAGACAATTCTAGACTTATGTTGATTTGATACATGTGGATTCATACTTATGTAAGTTAATTTTAGTTAATAAGCCAGGTCCAAATCCAGTTTTTCTCCTGAAGAAATTGAAAGAGTGGGACTCTGAATTGAATCTGGATCCTCAAAGATGGCAAGCAGCTGCTTTATCATGCAATCTATGTGCTTATTCTTTAATATAACTATTTTTAATGTTAAATCTTTGTGACCCACTAGTAATGAATGCTCCTACATATATAGATTCAAGTTATGTAGGGTTTCATAGAACAATCCACTTATATGTCAGTGATTACCTGTATACTATATATTTTATGCATTAAAAGTTTGCTTTTAATTTTTTCATATCATTATAAGTTATACAACATTTATATCAGTGGTTGTCAAACTGATTGGTATCAACTCTCAAGAGGTTGCTGAGAGTTAAAGGATTGTTAGGGGTCAATGAGAAATAAAGTGTAAAGTTTATTTGATTTATCTAGCTGACCTATATTCAAAATTTAATGAGTCCCAAAATCATTTGCAAGGTAAAGATGACAATCTCTTTCAAGCTTGAACAGTCTCGCTTGGTTTTCAAAAGAACCTTGTGCTATTTAAATCATCCTTATCAATGAGAGACTTAAGATTAAAACTTACAAATCATGAGCCCAATGTAAATGGTCTAGTAAAATATATCGAGCCCACCCTTCACATTAGAAATAATTTTAGTCAGTATAAAAATGCCCTGTTGCTTGATTAATTGTAAATGTTTTTTTAAAATACAGTTTATTATACACTACTGTAATTATTACTATTCAAAAACCTTTCATAAAATAGATTTAAAACGTATTTAATATTAAAGCTTTCACTGGAAATTATTTGAATGACCCCTTTGATGATGCTATAAAAATTTGGAGATCTCCAGATTTTTAAAGCATCATCAAAGGGGTCATTCAAATAAAAAGTTTGGCAATCTCTGATCTATACTAATCCATGAAAGTACCTTATTGAAAATGATTCACTAGAAAAAAATTTTTCATTTCTACAAAGTGGGCCATAAGTTGCATTACACTTCATTTATTTCATAAGTACAACATATATTGTCATTTGCTTCATATCATAACATGTATTGAACATTATATGTCCAGAATATCAGTATGAGCACCATTGTTATCATAATACAACTTAATACAATGCCATGCTTGGTGAAAATTTTTCTGGTGGCACTCATGTTTCTTCTCTTTGAATGAAGACATCCTTTAACAATGGCTCTATTCACAGCTCATGGCAATTGAAATAGCAGGTACCATAATCATGCAACAATACGGAGCACTTTGATACTTTGCTATCAGAGTTCACTAATGCCTTAATGAATTGTTTTCAAATAAGTGATTAGACATGGATTGGAGGCAGCAAAGGTTTCCCTGGCTGGTCATTAGTGCACTGGAAATTTGTTTTGTCTGCATTTTGAGTTTGGTGTTTAAACTGAAAAGTACCTTTTTGATGTTCAACAGTATAAAAAATTTAATAAAAATTAAGGCTGTATCACACTGGATGAAATACCAGTAACTACAACCAATAATCATGGATAGTTCATAATAGTTATTGATTTTTAACATCGTTCACGACATTAAAAATCGACAACTGTAATACATGACAATGCTCTTGTCATATAACATGTCTTTGCACTTGTCACATAACATGTCGTTGCACTTGTCACGTATTACATGATAATGTAATACGTGACAAGTGCATTGTTATGTATTACATGTCTGATAACACTTCTTTGGTTGGGACAACTGCAATCAACAAACAACAATTTGTTGAACATGGGATCTAAAAAGTTGGTGCAACTTTCTTTTGGAGCCAATCAAAATCGTCCTGTAATCACATGTTAGACTTGTCATGTATTACTGTTACTTCCAAATTGAAATTGCTGTCACTCAAGTTCATGTGGACTTCAGACTTAGAAAATCAATTAATTGAATTTATAAGAGATAAAGCATACTTGTGGAATCCAAGAGATCAGCAAAATGCGAAACAAAAATCTACATTTTCCATTTTTTATTTCTGTTTTTAGATATAGTGTGTAAGGAAGCTGATAAAATTGAAATTGTAGCAGCAAGTTTTAATCTGTTGTTTCGACTGCGAGACACCATATTGGAAGTTGCCTCAACTCAACACAAAAGTTGGGACACCAGATTGGAAGCATGTGATAAGAAAGTTGCTTGAAATAGACAACTTTTGTTGATCATGGTTGGTTGTTGTTGATTAAATTTGTACAGTGTGATACAGCCTTTAAAATAAAATTCGTGCATGTATAAATTTATTAATTTTGCTGAAATGTCAATAAATGATAAGTTAAAATTTTCAAACCATTTTGTCAAGCATGATCCTAATGAGAAACAAGCAGGAAAGTTTCAACATGATCTGAAATCATTAATAGCATTTTACACAGAAATATATAATGACCTAATCAAAACAGGAAAACAATTAATAACCAAATTTGTTCTTAAAACTACTGAATCATTGCATCAAGGAGACTAGTGTTAATTTTGTTCAAGAAATCAAGAAAGAATTTCACCAATGGAGCAAGAAACCAATGACCAAGATATTTCTAATGATAGCAGTGATATTGCTGTCTTACACAAATGTATGTGTTTATTGTCAGAAAGTGACAATGAATAAAATCTTGTTATGTGTAACTCATATTATTTTGCCTATTTTTGTGGTTTATAAATTAGTTATATGTTATTTTTCTTTTCAAATAATAATTTATTTTACATTACATATATAAAAATATATTATATAATCTTTATGAAATAAAAAGTGCAAGCACATAAAAATGATAAGATTTTAAGATGATTTTTCATATGGTTTATTGTATTATTTTTGCCGATTTTTTTAGGTCTTTGGAACTAATCTTCTATTTTTCCATAGATACAGTAAATTTTTTTTACACGTATTTTTTGGGAACATATCATATAAAAATAGAATTGGGTGTATTAGTAATATTGGTTACTTATCAATCACATTCCATAAACTTGGTTCTATGATGGATCCCAATAACATATGTATAAATTTTGTTAAAATTAATAATAATCATGTAAAATATTATGCTAACAGACAGATAGATCTACTTTGCATACTCTTTTATTCCATTTTCCAATGGAAAAAGTCAAAAACTAATGATTCATTAATATAGTATGAATGTTTGTTTTAATTGGATATATATGTGCAATATGATTAAAGAATAAATGAAAAAGACTTAACTATAATAATTAAATTGATATTGTTCACAAAGAATATATAAATAAATAAAATGCTATTTGAAATGATTTTCCTTCACAAAATCAATAACTTTAATATGCAGCTATTATCATCTCATTTCACAATAAAAAGGAAACATTTTTTCAAGATGGAAAATTTTAAACTTCTATGAGTTTCATATTTTCATTTACAGGTAAGAATTTAAATTTGACCTAATGACTGAAATTTTCTAATTTATTGTTCTCTTCCAATTAAATTTATTAATTCAACTTCAATCCTATTTTGATTCCATAAAACCAAGTTTCTCACATTGTTAATAATTTCTTGATGCAATTTTAATAAAAGATATTCCTTGTAAAAATGACAAAGATCTATGCATAATTTAAATTTTTTGAAAGAAACTAATACTGAAAGGGAGTGAAAGATACAGTTTTCTAACTTAAAACTATATATATCTGAAACTTTAGCCAAAAGATACCTAGTTTTCTTTTGGAAAGTTTTCTAAAATACTATAATAATCTATATCAATTTTATAAGGAAGACCTCATACTAAAATTGCACTATTCTGTCCCAACTCTTAATATATGAAAACCTATAAACCTACTGATTAGGTTACTATATACTAATGGTGGCCAAATTATGGCTCCCAAGCCACATGCGTCTCTTTAGTACCTTCAATGTGCTCCATAGCATGAAAATCAATAATTAATATGGAGCAAATACCTATTTAATTTTTAAAAATAATATATTTGTAATTTGTTTGTTTATTGTAAAATGTATGCATCTAAATCAGGGCTGTCCAATTATAATGGACCCGAGGGCCATAGCCGTGTTTACTAGAAATATGGAGGGCCGCAGTTTCAAAAAAAGGGGGAAGGGCTTTGGTACTTGATACAGTATTGTCTCAACAAATGGAACGCATAAATATAACACTTTTTGGGGAATGCTATAAGTAGGATATCATTAGGAAGATCTATTCCTCGGATTTCTGTGACAGCCAAAAATTTTTTTATCGTTATTAATAATTAAAAAATTAAGGAATAAAAATTAAAATTGTAGTTCCTCCATAAAGAAAAAATTTCACAGATGGCGTTGTAACGTAATAATGGCTAAAGCTTTGTATATAGAAAGTACCATAAACTAGCGTCGTCTGCTTACTCGCCGCCATTTTTGTCCTTCTTAATTTCAGTGGCAATTGAATCTACATGTTAAAACGTGATTGCTTTACTTTTGGTATTGGGTGGAAAAACAAAATGAAATGGAAATCAATGGGATAATTCAAATCGTCCAAATGCTTTGATTTAATCATATGCACACATTTTTATAAGACTACAAAAAAAAAATAAAATAAAATAAAACACTCAGAAGTAAAGAAATATAATGAATTTTTTAGCAATAGTTTCTAAAAAGAAAATTTATTTTAATTTCTGAAATTATTTTTCAACTTATATCAATATTTTAAGCATAAAAATTCAAAATAAAATGCTATATCAAGTATAGTATTTTTTAATACTATACTATATTTTACTATATTTTGAAATATTCAAATTCAATATATAAAAATCCAAATTACTATTATTTTCTGTATATTTTATTCAAAGATCGAATTCATTTAAATATTCAAAGATTGAATTCATTTAAATATTCAAATTCAATACATAAAAATCTAAATTACTATTATTTCCTGTATATTTTATTCAAAGATTGAATT